>JARQAB010000090.1:0-126539 GCA_036172955.1 Meloidogyne arenaria
TAATACGATAAACTTTTATGGGGTAATTATTTTTTGACTGACTATATTTAAAATTGATTTTCTCGATGGTGATAAAAGATACCAAAACAAATCAAACGGTTTCGATACAGCACATACTAGTGTATTTAATTACCAAGACGAATTGTACCCGATCAATATACCATAAGATATAATACGATAAACTTTTATGGGGTAATTATTTTTTGACTGACTATATTTAAAATGGATTTCTCGATGGTGATAAAAGATACCAAAACAAATCAAACGGTTTCTGATACAGCACATACTAGTGTATTAATTTACCAAGACGAATTGTACCCGATCAATATACCATAAGATATAATACGATAACTTTTATGGGGTAATTATTTTTTGACTGACTATATTTAAAATGGATTTTCTCGATGGTGATAAAAGATACCAAAACAAATCAAACGGTTTCTGATACAGCACATACTAGTGTATTTAATTTACCAAGACGAATTGTACCCGATCAATATACCATAAGATATAATACGATAAACTTTTATGGGGTAATTATTTTTTGACTGACTATATTTAAAATTGATTTTCTCGATGGTGATAAAAGATACCAAAACAAATCAAACGGTTTCTGATACAGCACATACTAGTGTATTTAATTTACCAAGACGAATTGTACCCGATCAATATACCATAAGATATAATACGATAAATCTTTATGGGGTAATATTTTTTGACTGACTATATTTAAAATGATTTGCTCGATGGTGATAAAAGATACCAAAACAAATCAAACGGTTTCTGATACAGCACATACTAGTGTATTTAATTTACCAAGACGAATTGTACCCGATCAATATACCATAAGATATAATACGATAAACTTTTATGGGGTAATTATTTTTTGACTGACTATATTTAAAATTGATTTTCTCGATGGTGATAAAAGATACCAAAACAAATCAAACGGTTTCTGATACAGCACATACTAGTGTATTTAATTTACCAAGACGAATTGTACCCGATCAATATACCATAAGATATAATACGATAAACTTTTATGGGGTCCTAAATTTTTTGACTGACTATATTTAAAATTGATTTTCTCGATGGTGATAAAAGATACCAAAACAAATCAAACGGTTTCTGATACAGCACATACTAGTGTATTTAATTTACCAAGACGAATTGTACCCGATCAATATACCATAAGATATAATACGATAAACTTTTATGGGGTAATTATTTTTTGACTGACTATATTTAATTTTGATTTTCTCGATGGTGATAAAAGATACCAAAACAAATCAAACGGTTTCTGATACAGCACATACTAGTGTATTTAATTTACCAAGACGAATTGTACCCGATCAATATACCATAAGATATAATACGATAAACTTTTATGGGGTAATTATTTTTGACTGACTATATTTAAAATTGATTTCTCGATGGTGATAAAGATACCAAAACAAATCAAACGGTTTCTGATACAGCACATACTAGTGTATTTAATTTACCAAGACGAATTGTACCCGATCAATATACCATAAGATATAATACGATAAACTTTATGGGGTAATTATTTTTGACTGACTATATTTAAAATGGATTTTCTCGATGGTGATAAAAGATACCAAAACAAATCAAACGGTTTCTGATACAGCACATACTAGTGTATTTAATTTACCAAGACGAATTGTACCCGATCAATATACCATAAGATATAATACGATAAACTTTTATGGGGTAATTATTTTTTGACTGACTATATTTAAAATTGATTTTCTCGATGGTGATAAAAGATACCAAAACAAATCAAACGGTTTCTGATACAGCACATACTAGTGTATTTAATTTACCAAGACGAATTGTACCCGATCAATATACCATAAGATATAATACGATAAACTTTTATGGGGTAATTATTTTTGACTGACTATATTTAAAATTGATTTTCTCGATGGTGATAAAAGATACCAAAACAAATCAAACGGTTTCTGATACAGCACATACTAGTGTATTTAATTTACCAAGACGAATTGTACCCGATCAATATACCATAAGATATAATACGATAAACTTTTATGGGGTAATTATTTTTTGACTGACTATATTTAAAATTGATTTTCTCGATGGTGATAAAAGATACCAAAACAAATCAAACGGTTTCTGATACAGCACATACTAGTGTATTTAATTTACCAAGACGAATTGTACCCGATCAATATACCATAAGATATAATACGATAAACTTTTATGGGGTAATTATTTTTGACTGACTATATTTAAAATGGATTTTCTCGATGGTGATAAAAGATACCAAAACAAATCAAACGGTTTCTGATACAGCACATACTAGTGTATTTAATTTACCAAGACGAATTGTACCCGATCAATATACCATAAGATATAATACGATAAACTTTTATGGGGTAATTATTTTTTGACTGACTATATTTAAAATTGATTTTCTCGATGGTGATAAAAGATACCAAAACAAATCAAACGGTTTCTGATACAGCACATACTAGTGTATTTAATTTACCAAGACGAATTGTACCCGATCAATATACCATAAGATATAATACGATAAATCTTTATGGGGTAATTATTTTTGTCTGACTATATTTAAAATTGATTTTCTCGATGGTGATAAAAGATACCAAAACAAATCAAACGGTTTCTGATACAGCACATACTAGTGTATTTAATTTACCAAGACGAATTGTACCCGATCAATATACCATAAGATATAATACGATAAACTTTTATGGGGTAATTATTTTTTGACTGACTATATTTAAAATGGATTTTCTCGATGGTGATAAAAGATACCAAAACAAATCAAACGGTTTCTGATACAGCACATACTAGTGTATTTAATTTACCAAGACGAATTGTACCCGATCAATATACCATAAGATATAATACGATAAACTTTTATGGGGTAATTATTTTTTGACTGACTACATATATTTAAAATTGATTTTCTCGATGGTGATAAAAGATACCAAAACAAATCAAACGGTTTCTGATACAGCACATACTAGTGTATTTAATTTACCAAGACGAATTGTACCCGATCAATATACCATAAGATATAATACGATAAACTTTATGGGGTAATTATTTTTGACTGACTAATTTTAAATTGATTTTCTCGATGGTGATAAAAGATACCAAAACAAATCAAACGGTTTCTGATACAGCACATACTAGTGTATTTAATTTACCAAGACGAATTGTACCCGATCAATATACCATAAGATATAATACGATAAACTTTTATGGGGTAATTATTTTTGGATGTCTATATTTAAAATTGATTTTCTCGTTGGTGATAAAGATACCAAAACAAATCAAACGGGTTCTGATACAGCACATACTAGTGTATTTAATTTACCAAGACGAATTGTACCCGATCAATATACCATAAGATATAATACGATAAACTTTTATGGGGTAATTATTTTTTGACTGACTATATTTAAAATGGATTTTCTCGATGGTGATAAAAGATACCAAAACAAATCAAACGGTTTCTGATACAGCACATACTAGTGTATTTAATTTACCAAGACGAATTGTACCGATCAATATACCATAAGATATAATACGATAAACTTTTATGGGGTAATTATTTTTTGACTGACTATATTAAAATTGATTTTCTCGATGGTGATAAAAGATACCAAAACAAATCAAACGGTTTCTGATACAGCACATACTAGTGTATTTAATTTACCAAGACGAATTGTACCCGATCAATATACCATAAGATATAATACGATAAACTTTTATGGGGTAATTATTTTTTGACTGACTATATTTAAAATTGATTTTCTCGATGGTGATAAAAGATACCAAAACAAATCAAACGGTTTCTGATACAGCACATACTAGTGTATTTAATTTACCAAGACGAATTGTACCCGATCAATATACCATAAGATATAATACGATAAACTTTTATGGGGTAATTATTTTTTGACTGACTATATTTAAAATTGATTTTCTCGATGGTGATAAAAGATACCAAAACAAATCAAACGGTTTCTGATACAGCACATACTAGTGTATTTAATTTACCAAGACGAATTGTACCCGATCAATATACCATAAGATATAATACGATAAACTTTTATGGGGTAATTATTTTTTGACTGACTATATTTAAAATTGATTTTCTCGATGGTGATAAAAGATACCAAAACAAATCAAACGGTTTCTGATACAGCACATACTAGTGTATTTAATTTACCAAGACGAATTGTACCCGATCAATATACCATAAGATATAATACGATAAACTTTGGTAATTATTTTTTGACTGACTATATTTAAAATGGATTTTCTCGATGGTGATAAAAGATACCAAAACAAATCAAACGGTTTCTGATACAGCACATACTAGTGTATTTAATTTACCAAGACGAATTGTACCCGATCAATATACCATAAGATATAATACGATAAACTTTTATGGGGTAATTATTTTTTGACTGACTATATTTAAAATTGATTTTCTCGATGGTGATAAAAGATACCAAAACAAATCAAACGGTTTCTGATACAGCACATACTAGTGTATTTAATTTACCAAGACGAATTGTACCCGATCAATATACCATAAGATATAATACGATAAACTTTTATGGGGTAATTATTTTTTGACTGACTATATTTAAAATTGATTTTCTCGATGGTGATAAAAGATACCAAAACAAATCAAACGGTTTCTGATACAGCACATACTAGTGTATTTAATTTACCAAGACGAATTGTACCCGATCAATATACCATAAGATATAATACGATAAACTTTTATGGGGTAATTATTTTTTGACTGACTATATTTAAAATTGATTTTCTCGATGGTGATAAAAGATACCAAAACAAATCAAACGGTTTCTGATACAGCACATACTAGTGTATTTAATTTACCAAGACGAATTGTACCCGATCAATATACCATAAGATATAATACGATAAATCTTTATGGGGTAATTATTTTTTGACTGACTATATTTAAAATGGATTTTCTCGATGGTGATAAAAGATACCAAAACAAATCAAACGGTTTCTGATACAGCACATACTAGTGTATTTAATTTACCAAGACGAATTGTACCCGATCAATATACCATAAGATATAATACGATAAACTTTTATGGGGTAATTATTTTTTGACTGACTATATTTAAAATTGATTTTCTCGATGGTGATAAAAGATACCAAAACAAATCAAACGGTTTCTGATACAGCACATACTAGTGTATTTAATTTACCAAGACGAATTGTACCCGATCAATATACCATAAGATATAATACGATAATCTTTATGGGGTAATTATTTTTTGACTGACTATATTTAAAATGGATTTTCTCGATGGTGATAAAAGATACCAAAACAAATCAAACGGTTTCTGATACAGCACATACTAGTGTATTTAATTTACCAAGAATAATTGTACCCGATCAATATACCATAAGATATAATACGATAAACTTTTATGGGGTAATTATTTTTTGACTGACTATATTTAAAATTGATTTTCTCGATGGTGATAAAAGATACCAAAACAAATCAAACGGTTTCTGATACAGCACATACTAGTGTATTTAATTTACCAAGACGAATTGTACCCGATCAATATACCATAAGATATAATACGATAAACTTTTATGGGGTAATTATTTTTTGACTGACTATATTTAAAATTGATTTTCTCGATGGTGATAAAAGATACCAAAACAAATCAAACGGTTTCTGATACAGCACATACTAGTGTATTTAATTTACCAAGACGAATTGTACCCGATCAATATACCATAAGATATAATACGATAAACTTTTATGGGGTAATTATTTTTGACTGACTATATTTAAAATTGATTTTCTCGATGGTGATAAAAGATACCAAAACAAATCAAACGGTTTCTGATACAGCACATACTAGTGTATTAATTTACCAAGACGAATTGTACCGATCAATATACCATAAGATATAATACGATAAATCTTTATGGGGTAATTATTTTTTGACTGACTATATTTAAAATGGATTTTCTCGATGGTGATAAAAGATACCAAAACAAATCAAACGGTTTCTGATACAGCACATACTAGTGTATTTAATTTACCAAGTCGAATTGTACCCGATCAATATACCATAAGATATAATACGATAAACTTTTATGGGGTAATTATTTTTTGACTGACTATATTTAAAATTGATTTTCTCGATGGTGATAAAAGATACCAAAACAAATCAAACGGTTTCTGATACAGCACATACTAGTGTATTTAATTTACCAAGACGAATTGTACCCGATCAATATACCATAAGATATAATACGATAAACTTTTATGGGGTAATTATTTTTTGACTGACTATATTTAAAATTGATTTTCTCGATGGTGATAAAAGATACCAAAACAAATCAAACGGTTTCTGATACAGCACATACTAGTGTATTTAATTTACCAAGACGAATTGTACCCGATCAATATACCATAAGATATAATACGATAAACTTTTATGGGGTAATTATTTTTTGACTGACTATATTTAAAATTGATTTTCTCGATGGTGATAAAAGATACCAAAACAAATCAAACGGTTTCTGATACAGCACATACTAGTGTATTTAATTTACCAAGACGAATTGTACCGATCAATATACCATAAGATATAATACGATAAATCTTTATGGGGTAATTATTTTTTGACTGACTATATTTAAAATGGATTTTCTCGATGGTGATAAAAGATACCAAAACAAATCAAACGGTTTCTGATACAGCACATACTAGTGTATTTAATTTACCAAGTCGAATTGTACCCGATCAATATACCATAAGATATAATACGATAAACTTTTATGGGGTAATTATTTTTTGACTGACTATATTTAAAATTGATTTTCTCGATGGTGATAAAAGATACCAAAACAAATCAAACGGTTTCTGAACAGCACATACTAGTGTATTTAATTTACCAAGACGAATTGTACCCGATCAATATACCATAAGATATAATACGATAAACTTTATGGGGTAATTATTTTTTGACTGACTATATTTAAAATTGATTTTCTCGATGGTGATAAAAGATACCAAACAAATCAAACGGTTTCTGATACAGCACATACTAGTGTATTTAATTTACCAAGACGAATTGTACCCGATCAATATACCATAAGATATAATACGATAAACTTTTATGGGGTAATTATTTTTTGACTGACTATATTTAAAATGGATTTTCTCGATGGTGATAAAAGATACCAAAACATATCAAACGGTTTCTGATACAGCACATACTAGTGTATTTAATTTACCAAGACGAATTGTACCCGATCAATATACCATAAGATATAATACGATAAACTTTTATGGGGTAATTATTTTTTGACTGACTATATTTAAAATTGATTTTCTCGATGGTGATAAAAGATACCAAAACAAATCAAACGGTTTCTGATACAGCACATACTAGTGTATTTAATTTACCAAGACGAATTGTACCCGATCAATATACCATAAGATATAATACGATAAACTTTTATGGGGTAATTATTTTTTGACTGACTATATTTAAAATTGATTTTCTCGATGGTGATAAAAGATACCAAAACAAATCAAACGGTTTCTGATACAGCACATACTAGTGTATTTAATTTACCAAGACGAATTGTACCCGATCAATATACCATAAGATATAATACGATAAACTTTTATGGGGTAATTATTTTTTGACTGACTATATTTAAAATGGATTTTCTCGATGGTGATAAAAGATACCAAAACATATCAAACGGTTTCTGAACAGCACATACTAGTGTATTTAATTTACCAAGACGAATTGTACCCGATCAATATACCATAAGATATAATACGATAAACTTTTATGGGGTAATTATTTTTTGACTGACTATATTTAAAATGGATTTTCTCGATGGTGATAAAAGATACCAAAACAAATCAAACGGTTTCTGATACAGCACATACTAGTGTATTTAATTTACCAAGACGAATTGTACCCGATCAATATACCATAAGATATAATACGATAAACTTTTATGGGGTAATTATTTTTTGACTGACTATATTTAAAATTGATTTTCTCGATGGTGATAAAAGATACCAAAACAAATCAAACGGTTTCTGATACAGCACATACTAGTGTATTTGTTGTGTAGTGGTATCGCTATAGTATAAAAGCCAGTGAAAGCGTCAGTCTAGTGGGATCATACTAGCCCGGCTAGTCCCTGATCTCCCTTCGTCTGTTCCAGCCCTTTCCACCTTCGTCTACATTGTATATTTCTACGCCGGATAAATGTTATTCATTGCACGTCGACATCAGACAAACCTCGGACACCTCCGGTCGTAACAATGGCGCGGTCGACTACGGTTCCAGCTCGTCTACAGAACGTCTACGATCGACAACAGCTTCACAAGGGACGAGTGGCATTAGTGTAATGAGGCGAAGTGTAGTGAATTGCTATAAGCAATTAGTGAAGGAGTATGGACTGACGTCGTAGTGTAGTGATCGGCAAGAATTGAAGATCAGTGCAGTGGACCTGTTAGTCAGACCTAAAAAAGGACTCAGTGCGAGTACCAGTGGTCTAAAGTTTAAGGTTAAACAACAACCTAGTTTAAGGCAAAAAAAAAAAAAGCCTAGTGGTCCTGAGTGCACAAGCCGATCGAAGTCTAAATCAAAGTACCTGGCATTCAAGAACATGTAAGTCCAGAAGTTGAAAGACATTGAAAGTTGAAAAAAAATTGAAATTGAAAAATAAATTATGGCCATGAACATGAAAAAGTGCAAAAAATTGGCAGCAAAAGAACGCGTAAGCCCAATATAAAAGTAAATTCTAAACTTGGCAGCAAAGAACGCGTAAGCCCAATATAAAAGTAAATTCTAAATTTGGCAGCAAAAGAACGCGTAAGCCCAATGTAAAAGTCAAGTCAAATTTGGCAGCCAGTGAAAGCATAAGTCCAAAAGTAATTCGGCTGAGGTCAAAGACCAAGAAGCCTTCTCAATGAATCACCCAGACTACACATAGTGTATGTTCAGGAAAGTGTTGCGGTATCTAGTCTTTGAAAGAGGCAGGATGTATCAGACATCCTTTGAGTGGTTATTAGTCGTAGTATTCAAGTAAAAGTATTCAACCACGAGCCATCCTAAAAGTACACAGAAAAACGGCACCGTACTGCGCACTAGCAGAAATGTTAGTGTTGTGGAGTTGAGTTCATTGAAATTCAGTAAAGTATAAATTATGCTTAAGCAGAGCCAAGATCGTAAGTAGATCCTCTGAGCCTGCAATGCAAAGTCAAGCAGTGCCAAGATTCAAAAAAGTGATCCTCTGAGCCTGCAATAAACAAGTATCAGTCAACACACGAGCAGTGACAAGGTCAAAAAAGTGATCCTCTGAGCCTGCAATGAAACATTAAGTGAGCTTATGGACAAGCAGTGTCATTCAAGGACGTGCGTTTGCCCTGTTTTGTTCCTCTGAGCTTGCTGTAAACGTCAACAAGAACGACAACGATGACTGCCACCAAAGAAGAAGAAGAAGAAAAAGATGTGGATAATGATGACAAATTGTGATTCTATAAATTATATATATTGTAAATTTAATTTGTTATTTTGTCCCTTTGCCTTTTTGTCATCCCACATCTTTGTATTTTGTTGAAAAATGAGTGTTTGTTAAGTGAGACAGACGCTCTGGCTTTAAAGATTGCATCAATAGTCTAAAAGACTATAGTGATATTATCACAACATTGTAAAGCTTCGGCTTTAAGTGAAGCCGAACCTTTTTTTTCAAGGGGGGAGGTGTTGTGTAGTGGTATCGCTATAGTATAAAAGCCAGTGAAAGCGTCAGTCTAGTGGGATCATACTAGCCCGGCTAGTCCCTGATCTCCCTTCGTCTGTTCCAGCCCTTTCCACCTTCGTCTACATTGTATATTTCTACGCCGGATAAATGTTATTCATTGCACGTCGACATCAGACAAACCTCGGACACCTCCGGTCGTAACAGTATTTAATTTACCAAGACGACGTGTACCCGATCAATATACCATAAGATATAAAACGATAAACTTTTATGGGGTAATTATTTTTTGACTGACTATATTTAAAATGGATTTTCTCGATGGTGATAAAAGATACCAAAACAAATCAAACGGTTTCTGATACAGCACATACTAGTGTATTTAATTTACCAAGACGAATTGTACCCGATCAATATACCATAAGATATAATACGATAAACTTTTATGGGGTAATTATTTTTTGACTGACTATATTTAAAATTGATTTTCTCGATGGTGATAAAAGATACCAAAACAAATCAAACGGTTTCTGATACAGCACATACTAGTGTATTTAATTTACCAAGACGAATTGTACCCGATCAATATACCATAAGAAATAATACGATAAACTTTTATGGGGTAATTATTTTTGACTGACTATATTTAAAATTGATTTTCTCGATGGTGATAAAAGATACCAAAACAAATCAAACGGTTTCTGATACAGCACATACTAGTGTATTTAATTTACCAAGACGAATTGTACCCGATCAATATACCATAAGAAATAATACGATAAACTTTTATGGGGTAATTATTTTTTGACTGACTATATTTAAAATGGATTTTCTCGATGGTGATAAAAGATACCAAAACATATCAAACGGTTTCTGAACAGCACATACTAGTGTATTTAATTTACCAAGACGAATTGTACCCGATCAATATACCATAAGATATAATACGATAAAATTTATGGGGTAATTATTTTTTGACTGACTATATTTAAAATGGATTTTCTCGATGGTGATAAAAGATACCAAAACAAATCAAACGGTTTCTGATACAGCACATACTAGTGTATTTAATTTACCAAGACGAATTGTACCCGATCAATATACCATAAGATATAATACGATAAACTTTTATGGGGTAATTATTTTTTGACTGACTATATTTAAAATTGATTTTCTCGATGGTGATAAAAGATACCAAAACAAATCAAACGGTTTCTGATACAGCACATACTAGTGTATTTAATTTACCAAGACGAATTGTACCCGATCAATATACCATAAGATATAATACGATAAACTTTTATGGGGTAATTATTTTTTGACTGACTATATTTAAAATGGATTTTCTCGATGGTGATAAAAGATACCAAAACAAATCAAACGGTTTCTGATACAGCACATACTAGTGTATTTAATTTACCAAGACGAATTGTACCCGATCAATATACCATAAGATATAATACGATAAACTTTTATGGGGTAATTATTTTTTGACTGACTATATTTAAAATTGATTTTCTCGATGGTGATAAAAGATACCAAAACAAATCAAACGGTTTCTGATACAGCACATACTAGTGTATTTAATTTACCAAGACGAATTGTACCCGATCAATATACCATAAGATATAATACGATAAACTTTTATGGGGTAATTATTTTTTGACTGACTATATTTAAAATTGATTTTCTCGATGGTGATAAAAGATACCAAAACAAATCAAACGGTTTCTGAACAGCACATACTAGTGTATTTAATTTACCAAGACGAATTGTACCCGATCAATATACCATAAGATATAATACGATAAACTTTTATGGGGTAATTATTTTTTGACTGACTATATTTAAAATTGATTTTCTCGATGGTGATAAAAGATACCAAAACAAATCAAACGGTTTCTGATACAGCACATACTAGTGTATTTAATTTACCAAGACGAATTGTACCCGATCAATATACCATAAGATATAATACGATAAACTTTTATGGGGTAATTATTTTTTGACTGACTATATTTAAAATGGATTTTCTCGATGGTGATAAAAGATACCAAAACAAATCAAACGGTTTCTGATACAGCACATACTAGTGTATTTAATTTACCAAGACGAATTGTACCCGATCAATATACCATAAGATATAATACGATAAACTTTTATGGGGTAATTATTTTTTGACTGACTATATTTAAAATTGATTTTCTCGATGGTGATAAAAGATACCAAAACAAATCAAACGGTTTCTGATACAGCACATACTAGTGTATTTAATTTACCAAGACGAATTGTACCCGATCAATATACCATAAGAAATAATACGATAAACTTTTATGGGGTAATTATTTTTTGACTGACTATATTTAAAATTGATTTTCTCGATGGTGATAAAAGATACCAAAACAAATCAAACGGTTTCTGATACAGCACATACTAGTGTATTTAATTTACCAAGACGAATTGTACCCGATCAATATACCATAAGATATAATACGATAAACTTTTATGGGGTAATTATTTTTTGACTGACTATATTTAAAATGGATTTTCTCGATGGTGATAAAAGATACCAAAACAAATCAAACGGTTTCTGATACAGCACATACTAGTGTATTTAATTTACCAAGACGAATTGTATCCGATCAATATACCATAAGATATAATACGATAAACTTTTATGGGGTAATTATTTTTTGACTGACTATATTTAAAATGGATTTTCTCGATGGTGATAAAAGATACCAAAACAAATCAAACGGTTTCTGATACAGCACATACTAGTGTATTTAATTTACCAAGACGAATTGTATCCGATATATATACCATAAGATATAATACGATAAACTTTTATGGGGTAATTATTTTTTGACTGACTATATTTAAAATTGATTTTCTCGATGGTGATAAAAGATACCAAAACAAATCAAACGGTTTCTGATACAGCACATACTAGTGTATTTAATTTACCAAGACGAATTGTACCCGATCAATATACCATAAGATATAATACGATAAACTTTTATGGGGTAATTATTTTTTGACTGACTATATTTAAAATGGATTTTCTCGATGGTGATAAAAGATACCAAAACAAATCAAACGGTTTCTGATACAGCACATACTAGTGTATTTAATTTACCAAGACGAATTGTACCCGATCAATATACCATAAGATATAATACGATAAACTTTTATGGGGTAATTATTTTTTGACTGACTATATTTAAAATTGATTTTCTCGATGGTGATAAAAGATACCAAAACAAATCAAACGGTTTCTGATACAGCACATACTAGTGTATTTAATTTACCAAGACGAATTGTACCCGATCAATATACCATAAGAAATAATACGATAAACTTTTATGGGGTAATTATTTTTTGACTGACTATATTTAAAATTGATTTTCTCGATGGTGATAAAAGATACCAAAACAAATCAAACGGTTTCTGATACAGCACATACTAGTGTATTTAATTTACCAAGACGAATTGTACCCGATCAATATACCATAAGAAATAATACGATAAACTTTTATGGGGTAATTATTTTTTGACTGACTATATTTAAAATTGATTTTCTCGATGGTGATAAAAGATACCAAAACAAATCAAACGGTTTCTGATCAGCACATACTAGTGTATTTAATTTACCAAGACGAATTGTACCCGATCAATATACCATAAGATATAATACGATAAACTTTTATGGGGTAATTATTTTTTGACTGACTATATTTAAAATTGATTTTCTCGATGGTGATAAAAGATACCAAAACAAATCAAACGGTTTCTGATACAGCACATACTAGTGTATTTAATTTACCAAGACGAATTGTACCCGATCAATATACCATAAGATATAATACGATAAACTTTTATGGGGTAATTATTTTTTGACTGACTATATTTAAAATGGATTTTCTCGATGGTGATAAAAGATACCAAAACAAATCAAACGGTTTCTGATACAGCACATACTAGTGTATTTAATTTACCAAGACGAATTGTACCCGATCAATATACCATAAGATATAATACGATAAACTTTTATGGGGTAATTATTTTTTGACTGACTATATTTAAAATTGATTTTCTCGATGGTGATAAAAGATACCAAAACAAATCAAACGGTTTCTGATACAGCACATACTAGTGTATTTAATTTACCAAGACGAATTGTACCCGATCAATATACCATAAGATATAATACGATAAACTTTTATGGGGTAATTATTTTTTGACTGACTATATTTAAAATTGATTTTCTCGATGGTGATAAAAGATACCAAAACAAATCAAACGGTTTCTGAACAGCACATACTAGTGTATTTAATTTACCAAGACGAATTGTACCCGATCAATATACCATAAGATATAATACGATAAACTTTTATGGGGTAATTATTTTTTGACTGACTATATTTAAAATTGATTTTCTCGATGGTGATAAAAGATACCAAAACAAATCAAACGGTTTCTGATACAGCACATACTAGTGTATTTAATTTACCAAGACGAATTGTACCCAATCAATATACCATAAGATATAATACGATAAACTTTTATGGGGTAATTATTTTTTGACTGACTATATTTAAAATTGATTTTCTCGATGGTGATAAAAGATACCAAAACAAATCAAACGGTTTCTGATACAGCACATACTAGTGTATTTAATTTACCAAGACGAATTGTACCCGATCAATATACCATAAGATATAATACGATAAACTTTTATGGGGTAATTATTTTTTGACTGACTATATTTAAAATTGATTTTCTCGATGGTGATAAAAGATACCAAAACAAATCAAACGGTTTCTGATACAGCACATACTAGTGTATTTAATTTACCAAGACGAATTGTACCCGATCAATATACCATAAGATATAATACGATAAACTTTTATGGGGTAATTATTTTTTGACTGACTATATTTAAAATTGATTTTCTCGATGGTGATAAAAGATACCAAAACAAATCAAACGGTTTCTGATACAGCACATACTAGTGTATTTAATTTACCAAGCGAATTGTACCCGATCAATATACCATAAGATATAATACGATAAACTTTTATGGGGTAATTATTTTTTGACTGACTATATTTAAAATGGATTTTCTCGATGGTGATAAAAGATACCAAAACAAATCAAACGGTTTCTGATACAGCACATACTAGTGTATTTAATTTACCAAGACGAATTGTACCCGATCAATATACCATAAGATATAATACGATAAACTTTTATGGGGTAATTATTTTTTGACTGACTATATTTAAAATTGATTTTCTCGATGGTGATAAAAGATACCAAAACAAATCAAACGGTTTCTGATACAGCACATACTAGTGTATTTAATTTACCAAGACGAATTGTACCCGATCAATATACCATAAGATATAATACGATAAACTTTTATGGGGTAATTATTTTTTGACTGACTATATTTAAAATGGATTTTCTCGATGGTGATAAAAGATACCAAAACAAATCAAACGGTTTCTGATACAGCACATACTAGTGTATTTAATTTACCAAGACGAATTGTACCCGATCAATATACCATAAGATATAATACGATAAACTTTTATGGGGTAATTATTTTTTGACTGACTATATTTAAAATGGATTTTCTCGATGGTGATAAAAGATACCAAAACATATCAAACGGTTTCTGATACAGCACATACTAGTGTATTTAATTTACCAAGACGAATTGTACCCGATCAATATACCATAAGATATAATACGATAAACTTTTATGGGGTAATTATTTTTTGACTGACTATATTTAAAATTGATTTTCTCGATGGTGATAAAAGATACCAAAACAAATCAAACGGTTTCTGATACAGCACATACTAGTGTATTTAATTTACCAAGACGAATTGTACCCGATCAATATACCATAAGATATAATACGATAAACTTTTATGGGGTAATTATTTTTTGACTGACTATATTTAAAATTGATTTTCTCGATGGTGATAAAAGATACCAAAACAAATCAAACGGTTTCTGATACAGCACATACTAGTGTATTTAATTTACCAAGACGACGTGTACCCGATCAATATACCATAAGATATAATACGATAAACTTTTATGGGGTAATTATTTTTTGACTGACTATATTTAAAATGGATTTTCTCGATGGTGATAAAAGATACCAAAACAAATCAAACGGTTTCTGATACAGCACATACTAGTGTATTTAATTTACCAAGACGAATTGTACCCGATCAATATACCATAAGATATAATACGATAAACTTTTATGGGGTAATTATTTTTTGACTGACTATATTTAAAATTGATTTTCTCGATGGTGATAAAAGATACCAAAACAAATCAAACGGTTTCTGATACAGCACATACTAGTGTATTTAATTTACCAAGACGAATTGTACCCGATCAATATACCATAAGATATAATACGATAAACTTTTATGGGGTAATTATTTTTTGACTGACTATATTTAAAATTGATTTTCTCGATGGTGATAAAAGATACCAAAACAAATCAAACGGTTTCTGATACAGCACATACTAGTGTATTTAATTTACCAAGACGAATTGTACCCGATCAATATACCATAAGATATAATACGATAAACTTTTATGGGGTAATTATTTTTTGACTGACTATATTTAAAATGGATTTTCTCGATGGTGATAAAAGATACCAAAACAAATCAAACGGTTTCTGATACAGCACATACTAGTGTATTTAATTTACCAAGACGAATTGTACCCGATCAATATACCATAAGATATAATACGATAAACTTTTATGGGGTAATTATTTTTTGACTGACTATATTTAAAATGGATTTTCTCGATGGTGATAAAAGATACCAAAACATATCAAACGGTTTCTGATACAGCACATACTAGTGTATTTAATTTACCAAGACGAATTGTACCCGATCAATATACCATAAGATATAATACGATAAACTTTTATGGGGTAATTATTTTTGACTGACTATATTTAAAATTGATTTTCTCGATGGTGATAAAAGATACCAAAACAAATCAAACGGTTTCTGATACAGCACATACTAGTGTATTTAATTTACCAAGACGAATTGTACCCGATCAATATACCATAAGATATAATACGATAAACTTTTATGGGGTAATTATTTTTTGACTGACTATATTTAAAATTGATTTTCTCGATGGTGATAAAAGATACCAAAACAAATCAAACGGTTTCTGATACAGCACATACTAGTGTATTTAATTTACCAAGACGACGTGTACCCGATCAATATACCATAAGATATAATACGATAAACTTTTATGGGGTAATTATTTTTTGACTGACTATATTTAAAATGGATTTTCTCGATGGTGATAAAAGATACCAAAACAAATCAAACGGTTTCTGATACAGCACATACTAGTGTATTTAATTTACCAAGACGAATTGTACCCGATCAATATACCATAAGATATAATACGATAAACTTTTATGGGGTAATTATTTTTTGACTGACTATATTTAAAATTGATTTTCTCGATGGTGATAAAAGATACCAAAACAAATCAAACGGTTTCTGATACAGCACATACTAGTGTATTTAATTTACCAAGACGAATTGTACCCGATCAATATACCATAAGATATAATACGATAAACTTTTATGGGGTAATTATTTTTTGACTGACTATATTTAAAATTGATTTTCTCGATGGTGATAAAAGATACCAAAACAAATCAAACGGTTTCTGATACAGCACATACTAGTGTATTTAATTTACCAAGACGAATTGTACCCGATCAATATACCATAAGATATAATACGATAAACTTTTATGGGGTAATTATTTTTTGACTGACTATATTTAAAATGGATTTTCTCGATGGTGATAAAAGATACCAAAACAAATCAAACGGTTTCTGATACAGCACATACTAGTGTATTTAATTTACCAAGACGAATTGTACCCGATCAATATACCATAAGATATAATACGATAAACTTTTATGGGGTAATTATTTTTTGACTGACTATATTTAAAATTGATTTTCTCGATGGTGATAAAAGATACCAAAACAAATCAAACGGTTTCTGATACAGCACATACTAGTGTATTTAATTTACCAAGACGAATTGTACCCGATCAATATACCATAAGATATAATACGATAAACTTTTATGGGGTAATTATTTTTTGACTGACTATATTTAAAATTGATTTTCTCGATGGTGATAAAAGATACCAAAACAAATCAAACGGTTTCTGATACAGCACATACTAGTGTATTTAATTTACCAAGACGAATTGTACCCGATCAATATACCATAAGATATAATACGATAAACTTTTATGGGGTAATTATTTTTTGACTGACTATATTTAAAATGGATTTTCTCGATGGTGATAAAAGATACCAAAACAAATCAAACGGTTTCTGATACAGCACATACTAGTGTATTTAATTTACCAAGACGAATTGTACCCGATCAATATACCATAAGATATAATACGATAAACTTTTATGGGGTAATTATTTTTTGACTGACTATATTTAAAATGGATTTTCTCGATGGTGATAAAAGATACCAAAACATATCAAACGGTTTCTGATACAGCACATACTAGTGTATTTAATTTACCAAGACGAATTGTACCCGATCAATATACCATAAGATATAATACGATAAACTTTTATGGGGTAATTATTTTTTGACTGACTATATTTAAAATTGATTTTCTCGATGGTGATAAAAGATACCAAAACAAATCAAACGGTTTCTGATACAGCACATACTAGTGTATTTAATTTACCAAGACGAATTGTACCCGATCAATATACCATAAGATATAATACGATAAACTTTTATGGGGTAATTATTTTTGACTGACTATATTTAAAATTGATTTTCTCGATGGTGATAAAAGATACCAAAACAAATCAAACGGTTTCTGATACAGCACATACTAGTGTATTTAATTTACCAAGACGACGTGTACCCGATCAATATACCATAAGATATAATACGATAAACTTTTATGGGGTAATTATTTTTTGACTGACTATATTTAAAATGGATTTTCTCGATGGTGATAAAAGATACCAAAACAAATCAAACGGTTTCTGATACAGCACATACTAGTGTATTTAATTTACCAAGACGACGTGTACCCGATCAATATACCATAAGATATAATACGATAAACTTTTATGGGGTAATTATTTTTTGACTGACTATATTTAAAATTGATTTTCTCGATGGTGATAAAAGATACCAAAACAAATCAAACGGTTTCTGATACAGCACATACTAGTGTATTTAATTTACCAAGACGAATTGTACCCGATCAATATACCATAAGATATAATACGATAAACTTTTATGGGGTAATTATTTTTTGACTGACTATATTTAAAATTGATTTTCTCGATGGTGATAAAAGATACCAAAACAAATCAAACGGTTTCTGATACAGCACATACTAGTGTATTTAATTTACCAAGACGAATTGTACCCGATCAATATACCATAAGAAATAATACGATAAACTTTTATGGGGTAATTATTTTTTGACTGACTATATTTAAAATTGATTTTCTCGATGGTGATAAAAGATACCAAAACAAATCAAACGGTTTCTGATACAGCACATACTAGTGTATTTAATTTACCAAGACGAATTGTACCCGATCAATATACCATAAGATATAATACGATAAACTTTTATGGGGTAATTATTTTTTGACTGACTATATTTAAAATTGATTTTCTCGATGGTGATAAAAGATACCAAAACAAATCAAACGGTTTCTGATACAGCACATACTAGTGTATTTAATTTACCAAGACGAATTGTACCCGATCAATATACCATAAGATATAATACGATAAACTTTTATGGGAGTAGTAATGAAAACCCCCCAGTCGGCAACAAACGCCCAAGTCGGCAACATAATGCCAAAGCCCCAGACTCAAACTTCACTTTTCTTTTTAACCCTACCCTTCCATCTCTCTTTATTGATTGTGGCTGCACTTTTTTGTAAGTCTTCTCCACTTGTAAAGGTGGACAAGACATACACAACTTTTATTGATTTAGAGGTGTGGTTGCATCCGAAAGGATGCAACCACACCTTTTACTTCACACAGCCAAGCAAAAAAATTTTTTCTGATTGTTGAAAAACATTCTTAATATTTTTTGTTTCTTAATAACTACTTTTAAATGTAATCTCAAAAAGATGATAACTCAACTAGTTTTGAACTTATTTCGAAGCATTTTATTTATTTTTATCATCAACGTTATTTTAATTTCGACAAATCGAAATCCTTGTCATCCTATTGAAAAGTCATTTTCCGAGTTGGATGGAGCAAGCCAGGTTGTTTTTTGAGGAGATTTTTTAAATTTAATTCTGGTCTTGGACTCGGGTTGGTATATATTGACTTGGCTGGCCTGGTAATTATCCGAGGTCCTGCAGTCTGCGAAACCCCCTCTTTGGGAAAAGCCCGGTAAACTCAGAAATGTCGGCCGTATCTGAATGCAAGAAAACTCCAGACTATGAGTCCTGTATTAGTCTACACCCTTGAGTTTCTACAGCCTTTTTCTGTTCTTTACCCCTTCATATTAAGCTGTCCTTTCATTTTTTGATTGACAAAACAAGGAATCGTTTCCCTTTGATTAACAAGATAAAGAGGAGTGAAAGGGTGTTTTATAAAAAAAGTACCCAGTTTCTCTATTTTTTATCCTTTTTCCAGGTCTGTCAATGTTCTCTGACCAACGATGTTTCACAAAATTTATCAAACAAAATTTGGATTGGATGTACTAATCAAAAAATGCCTACTATTTTTCGAGCTCTTTTTTCATTAAATGATACACAAATTGACCATTTACATGTTTGGAATGCTTTAATCAACATTTTGCCGAAAGATATGTTCTCTAAAATTAAATTGGATAAAATAACGATTGAGGATTCTAGTGTTGGAATTATTCGAAAGGAAGCTTTTTCTAATGTTGAGAATACTCTTAAAGGTTTTTTTTTTGAATTTTTTGTTAAAATTCTTAATTTAAATTTTACAAAAAGGTGGGAGAGTAGATGGTGCTATACATGCTGCAGCTGGTCCAGAATTATTAGAAGAATGTAAACAACTTAATGAATGCAAAACTGGTGAAGTTAAGATGACTAAAGCTTATAATATTAAAGATGTTAAAGGTTTATTTTTAAGGACTTTTTTGATTTAACAATTTATTTTTTAGCAATTATTCACACTGTTGGGCCAATTATTAATTTGGGGGTTAGTGATTCGGATAAGCAGCTTCTCAGTAATTGCTATAAGAATTCGATTAAATGTGCTGTTGCTTGTTTTCTATGTGCCTATGTATTTAATTTTGATTTCAATTTAAAAATTTTTAAATTTATTTTAGATAGCTTTGTATTGTTCAAATTATAATTTGGATTTTTTAAAATATGTTATTATGTTCCGGTTATGTTCCGAGGTTTTTTGTTTAATATTTATTTTAATATTTTTAATGATTATGTCTATCTATTTTAATCGGTCCGAAGAAAGGACACACAGATTTTTCAATTTAATTGTCATTTTGATACTTTACCTGACACTCCCGGTGCAACAGATAATGCCGTTTCTTATGCTATTATGATGGAAATTTTGGTTGCACACTTAAATGAGCCTTTGGAACATGACATTCTTTTCCTTTTTAACGGAGGTTTTTTTAATTATTTTAATTTAAAATATGTTTTTTAACTTTAGCCGAAGAGAATTTCCTTCAGGCATCTCGCGGTTTTATTGTCAACTTCCATTGGCGACATTCTTTGAGAGCTTTTATTAATTTAGAAGGATGTGGTTCTGGTGGAAGAGAATTACCTTTTCAAGTTTACTTTTTCGATTTTATTTTTAATTAAAACATATGTTAAAACATTTGGATAATGCTCCACATCCGCATTGCTATGTTCTTGGACAAGAAATTTTTCAGTTGGAGATAATTCCTTCTGATACTGACTTTCGGATTTTTCGTGATTATGGAAAAATTTCTGGTTTGACTGAAATATTTTTATTTGGAAATTAAAAATAATTAAGGTTTTGACATTGCCTATATACGAAATGGCTGGGTTTATCACACAGAATATGATCGTCCAGAATTGATTGATATTGGTGCAATTCAACGCTCTGGGGATAATATTTTGGCTTTGAGTCGAGCATTAATTCGTTCTCCTTATTTAAAACAACCAGCAAATTTTAATGAGGGAACAAAATGGGTTTTCTTGGATGTTGTTGGCTTGTTTACAATTTTTTATGAAATGAAATAAAAAGATAAGTTTAAATTGAAATATGATTAAAAATGGGATGGGGACCTGAAAGGATAAAGGGTCCGGTTACAACCGGATTAACGGGGATCGGATACTGGGGACCAATGGATACCGGGACCGGTTAATACCGGATACTGGGACCAATGGATACTCGGGACCGGTTATGGGGACCAATGGATACCGGGACCGGTTAATACCGGATACTGGGACCAATGGATACCGGGACCGGTTATGGGGACCAATGGATACCGGGACCGGTGACAACCGGATACTGGGACCAATGGATACCGGGACCGGTTATGGGGACCAATGGATACCGGGACCGGTGACAACCGGATACTGGGACCAGTCAGGATACCAGGGTATCGGATACTGGGGACCAATGGATACCGGGACCGGTTAATACCGGATACTGGGACCAATGGATACCGGGACCGGTTAATACCGGATACTGGGACCAATGGATACTCGGGACCGTATAGAGGACCAGACATGATTCCCGGGACCGGTCACAACCGGATACTGGGACCTATTCCTTTTATGAAAATTAATTTAATTCTAAAAATTTTTTCTAAATTAAAAATTATAGTTTGATCGAATTCTACAAATGCTGCTTTCAACTTTGTGGAGATGTTTTTCATGAGAAGGAGGTTTGACACCCCCCCCCCCCAAAAAAACTTTTATTTTTATTTAGGATTAAAAAGAAAAAAACAACAAATAATTATTTTTATTTAAATAAAGAATTTATTTTTGATAAAATTATAAATATTTATATAAAATAATTTAAATGTTTACCAACAGAATATTTAAGAATTTTTTTGGAATTAATTATTTAGAATTTGATGATATCCGAATTTGATTCTCGAATCAATCCACGGCATTTACAACAGGAGGAGGTTGAGTTAAATTTTATTTAAATGTTATAAAAATTATTTGAAGATGGAATACAAAGTAGAAAAAATTTTAAATAAAAAATTAAAAAATGGGAGAGAGCAATATTTGATCAAGTGGTCTGGGTTTGGACCAAAATGGAGTAATTTTTAAATTGTATAATTTTAACAATGTTTTCGTTTAGATAGCTGGGAACCAAAAAAAAATATACAACACTTGGAAGAATTTAAAAATTATTTAGTGGAGGAGAAGGAAGAAGAATTAATTAAAAGAGAGGAGAAGTTAGAAAGGATGGATAGAAGCTCTCGTAAAGCATCACGAGAAGCTTTAAAAAAAATTTTTTTAATGGTAAATTTAAAAAATTTTCATATTTTATTTGGTTTTTTTAATTTTAGAATTCTCCTAATTGCATGAGGCGAAAAATTGTGGACGAAGCACAAGTTGATTCAATGCAAGAAGAGGAGGAAGACGAAGAGGAGGAAGGCTTTGAAGAAGGAAATTATAGAATGGAGACTGATTTAGGAGAAGATGGTGATTTTTAAAAATACTTTTTGGTTGATTTAAAATTAAAAAAATTTTTAGTGGAAGACTTTGAAGGGGGAAATTATGGAATGGAAGGAATGGGGGAAGCTGCTTTTGGAGAAGCTGGTAATTTTTAAAAATATTTTTTGGTTGAATTAAAGTTAAAAAATTTTTTAAATTTTTTCAAGTTTTAGATCGTTATACCAGTACCGATTTGTGCCGAATGCTTGGGCTAATTGATGTTCAATTTGAATATAATGGGGATGACTTTGAATATATTTCGTCTGAAAAGGTTAATGAAAATGTTTAAATTATTTTTGTTTTATAAAGCTATTTAATTTAAAGTTATTTTTTATTTTTAGTCGTTCAATGTTCGCTTTCAACAACAATTCCAAGATATGAATCCAACAGCAGAAGAGCCTTTTGTTCGTGATGTTTTGTCATTAAAATATATGGAATTTCAAGTTGGTTAAATTTTTTAAATAAAATATGAAAAATCTACTGATGGTAATTAAAATTATATTTATTTAAAATTGCAGAATATGCTTGCTGGACGTGGCAAACAATTAGCTGGTAATAAAGTTGACCGAATTGCAGGATCTACTTTGACTCCACCAACTTCAAAAGATTTACAACCAACGTCATCTACTGCTGGTTCTTCTGGACAAATTAAAAAAGTGGTTAGAAATTTTTAATATCAAAATGTTTTAAAAAACTCTTAAAATTAAAAATTTTAATTTTAAAATTTAAATAAGAAATTTTAATATGAAAAAATAAGAAATTTTAATATGAAAATTATATTTATTTAAATTTGCAGAATATGCTTTCTGGTAAGAAAGTTGTCCGATTTGCTGAATCTACTTCGAATCCACCAACTTCAAAAGATTTACAACCATCGTCCTCTGGTACTGGTTCTTCTGGGTTAATTAAAAAAGTGACACCATTAAGAATTAGTCTGAAGCGAAAAAATGATGGTCACGAAAAATCTGACTTTTATTTTTAAAAATTTTTATTTTTTTAAATTTTCAGTTAACTCCAATCAAGAATTTGAATCCCTTTTAAAAGAAGATAAGAAAAAAAAGGCAAAGGAGGAAAACAAAAAAGAACGTGCCGAGTCCAAGAAAAATAAGGATTCGGAAAAACGAGAAAAAGAAGAAAATTGGAAAAAATTTTTTGAGGCTTGTTGTGATATACCTACAGAAACGAGGAAAAAGTATGCTTCTGCGTTTGTAAAGCAAAGAATACAGCCGCATCTATTGCGTGATTTGGGTTATTTTGTTTTTAATTTTTTAACTTTGAATAATTTAAGGAAAGGATGATCTTCGAACTCTGGGTATTAGTGCTTTAGGCGATCAGGTCGGTTTTTTTTGTGTCTAAAAATATCAATTATTTTTTAAAATTTCTATAAGCTTTTTTCTAAATTAAAATTAAATTTTTAATAATTTCACAGCTAGCCATTATCAACTACATAAAAAAGTATGGTGGAACACCGCCTGAATTTCTTCCTCCTCCTGAAAAGACGTTGACACCTCCTCCTGCTCCAGTTACAGCTGCTCCAGCTACACCTCCTCCTGTTCCATCTACACCTCCTGCTCCAGCTACACATCCTCCTGCTCCAGTTGATGGTAATTGTAAAATTTTTTATAAATTAAAAGATTTATGAAAATTTTTTGGAAATTTTATAAAAATATTTTAAAATCATATTGAAAGTTTTTAAATAATTTTTCCAGATGATATTTTAATACTGGAAGAAGAGGATGTTTATAACCCCGCTAAACCAATTTTGTCGCCAGCTCCAGATCGTCATGATATTTATCCTACTGGAGAGAGTAATTCAAATCAACCAAAAAATATTTTGGAAGTGCATAATAATTTGAGAGAACAAGGCTATATAAAAATTTGAAAATTTTTTGAAAAATTAAAAATTTTTCCAGGCACTGCTGAAACTATGGTCGTAAAAGATGCTTCTAGTACATTGATTGGACGTGGAATGTATTAAAAAATTTTTTAATTTTTAGTTTAATTTTAAGGGTTGCAAATGAGTCAACTGAAAATAATCGAGTGAATTTGGGGGATGAAATTGCTTTAGCTCTGGAAGCTCCTTTAATCAATGCAGAGTTGGATATTGAAGGTTTATTTTTATTAATTATGACGGGGACAGGGGGCCTTCCTGAATTATGACAAGAGAAGGGACTTCCAAACACTCCTAGGTGTACTAATTATTGAGTGCCAGTTTTTCGTGTTTTAATCGTTTTAGGGCGAGGTGGCAAACAGCTGTAGAAATTTTCTGAAGGGATTACTTGTACTGGTTTACTTTTAGGAATAGGAGGTCAATAATAGAAATATGGTTTTTTTCTTACATATTCCCAATAATTTGCAAGTTTTTTCAGCACATGATGATAATTTGGAGGAGGTTACTGAACAACAACAACTTCAACAACAACCTCAACAACAACCTCAACAACAGCCTCAACAGCAACCTGAAAATAATATTGGTGGTAATCAAAATGAGAAAAGAGATACAGTATGTTTTTAAAAATAATTATAGTTATACAAAATTCTGCTCGAATGATACCAAAATCGAAATTTTTAATTGAACAAAGTTTTATTTTAATCTGTCAGAAACACAATTTTTCAGAGGGAGATTAAGCTTTTTAGAAACATCAAATTTAACCGATCTTGGTATCATTCGACCCAGCTCTCTTTCAAAGCATTATATTTACAGTTTTTTATTAATTTTAATATTTTAGCGAACTGGATATGGTCGACGAAAATTAAGGAAGGAGAAGAAAAAGAAGGAGAATTTAAAGGAGAAAAATGGAAATTAAAAAATTTTTTAAAAATTTTCCTAATTTAAAAATTTTTTAAAATTTTCTTCTAATTTTTATTTAAAAAATAAACTTTAATCAAAATTTTTAGTTGTTTATCTTAGGGGTAATAATAAGTTTTTAATTTATTCTTTTGTTTAAGTATATAAAATTGGATGGAAAATTCTGGATGGAAACATCTGGATTGAAAATTATTAAAATTCTCTTTAAATATAAACAGTCTTTAAATTATAATTAAGTTCATCGTTAAAAATTTTATGTTTAAAAAAGCATTAACTAGTGTATCTAATTTACAACCACGACCTGTACCCGATTAATATACCATAAGATATAGTAGGTTAAACTTTTGTTGGTATTTATTTTATGAATTTTAGGTTTAAATTTTCAATTTAAGATTAAAAATTATTTTTATTAAAAAAATGTTTAATCCTATTATCTGGATAATTATATATAACTGCACTTGTCAAAACAATCAAGTGTGCCTTCGCCCAAAGGGTCTTAAATACCCTATAATTTGTGTCGATGAAAAAATTAGTTTAAATTTAAATGATTATCTTACAAACCCTACAAGGGTTTGTGAGAATTCAATTGTTTGGTCAACAATGGCCATCTTTATCACACAGGTAACTTAAATTATTAAATATTTTAGTCTTAAATTTAGAACTGGGACGGTATTTTTCGGTATTTATCGGGGTTTTTTTTGGTAGTTTTTTGTATAACAAAATTCCGGGCTTTAATTAAAATATTTTAAAAAATCCATTTTAAGGTGTTTATGGTTATTTGCCTTCTTTTTATTTTGATAATGCTGTTTATTATTAAAAAAAGGCAAACTATATCTACTGGTACTTGTTTTTTTAATTTTATAAAAAAGATTTTTTTAGAAATGTCCAAGAAAATATCTGTCCCTTTTACGAACGCCGAGCGTATCTGCCGTCCAAAAAAGGCACCACCACCACCACCATCTGGCACTTTTGAGGAGATAGAGTTGAATTAAAGGAAAATTAAATAAAAAATATATTTTGAATTTTTATGTTTATCCATAATTAAATAAAATAGATAAATAATTGTTAATTAATAATTTTTAAATTAGGTGTTAGGTATGTGGGTCTAGTATAAAATCAGTCATTAAGATTAATTTCTTATTAAAGTAAACGTTAAAAAGTGGTGATTAAAATTAAAAGTGGTTATAAGTGGTTAATATTGGTTAAAAAAGTTCAAAATCTTAGCCATTTACTGAAGGAATTTTGAAAATTAATTCCTTTAATATTGTCCTCCCATTCACATTCGGCGCCCCCGGACAATATGAACTGCCTCAAATGCTGGCCCTATTTTTTTACAAATAGGGCAGCGGCTATTCCATTCTTCCCCAGCTCTTCGCTTACATTCCAAGCAGAAGACTAAGTGTCCACAATTGTAGACAATTTGAGGTTGCGCAACCAGGCAACCAATGCACTCAGGTGCAGTGTATGCCCGAATCATTCGAAAGCTGCCTGTAATTTATATATAAAATTTTTATTTTACTAAAAATTATACCATCCTGATGAAAAACGGGCACATGCCCACCACTTAATTCCGGAACCAGCTGTACCATTTCTTCTTCAAATGGTACTTGTATTGGTTGCATCTCAACCAAATCTGCGTTCCTTGGTGGAAGATCCTGTGTCTGAACAGGCTGAAGTGGTGGCACAACTTCGGGTGCCGAGTCTCCAAAAGCGTAGACTTTAAAGGAAAAAAGGTTTCTAAATAAATAAAAGTTTTATACCGATCCCAGCAGGATGCGTACCCTGATGGCTTGACGACTGATTTCGGGCACGTAAAAGTCGCCCGCTAGCTTCGTCATCTTCGCGATTTCCGGGTACCTTAAAAATTTTTAAAAATGTGAACTAAAACCAAATACTACCTCAGCTCGACGGGATCGTCGAGCTTGTAAAAATTCACGCTGAGGAATACTCCACGTATTCGAGTTGCCAGATTCATACTTCATCTAAATTGAAAGATAATGTCTAAATAAGTTGATTATTATGAATACCTCTAAATCTCGGACACGTTTTCGCAAAATTTCCATGTCGTAATATTGCCAGCTGGCAACATTACGAAGATTTGCGAGTTCTGATTTGAACTCGTTGTGCTCCTTTATTAATCGGGTAAAGTCGCACATAAAAATAGGTTGAGGAGGATTCATTTTGGGGTTTATTTTGGT
Source organism: Meloidogyne arenaria (assembly GCA_036172955.1). Taxonomy (NCBI): domain Eukaryota; kingdom Metazoa; phylum Nematoda; class Chromadorea; order Rhabditida; family Meloidogynidae; genus Meloidogyne; species Meloidogyne arenaria. Next base: position 28,580 of record JARQAB010000090.1, read on the forward strand.
AAGATTTGTTTTGGATAGATAGGAAATGGTTTAATGAAAACATTATAAAAATTTCCTACCAACTGTCACTTGTCCTAACACCCAAAATTTACATATTTTATTTATGTTTTTGGGTGACAGTAATATCTTAAACTGTCAGCTGAAAAACATTCAACAAGAGAATTGCGGCATCAAGAAAAGAACAATGATAGAAAAGCCAAGAGAAAGGCTAAAGCTTTAAAAATATAAATGAGGGATATAATTAATAATGAGGGATAAAATTTTCTAAAAGTTTAATATATTTTTAAATTTTATTTTTAAATTCTAAACACGCCCACTTTACGGGTATAAATAGACTTTCGAATTTTTCACTTTTGAAAAATGTGTGATTCAAATTCTGACATTAAAGAATTACAACCATCTTTAATACCTACAGGTTTTGTGTTTAACCAAAATCTGTGGAAGCTTGTCAAGCCAAAGTATGTGCTTCAATTTTATTTCTGCAAGGAATGTAGAGATAATTTATTCCGAGCTAATGATAAATTGATGAGATTTGAAAATGGGGTCACTATTAAATTTAATCTTTGTGAGGAATGTGTCACAAAGAACTGTCGGGCAACCGATATTTTTAAATAAATCTAATGAAAAAGGGGAAGGGGGAGATGTATTTAAAGAACTAAAAATTGTATAAATATTCATTCTTCGAAAATGGTCCTTGTAATAGATGCAATCTGTGACTTGTTAAATTGTTCACCTTTATCCTTATCTGTTCATTTAGACGATCCTCATACAAGAATTCATATTTTAAAGGAATTTCTGGATCGAAAGGTCCGTACAACTTATCTTAATAGAAGTTCTGAAAAGAAAGTCTTTATATTTGGAGGTATAACAAGAAAAGGTGCGAATAAAATTCGTGCATACGGACCACTTAGACGTACATTTAATGTTACAATTTCTCAACATTTCTACACGAGACATCGTATTAAACTTCGATATCCCAACCTAAAATGTATAATAGATCGACGTCCATGGGAGAAAGATCGCTTTTATCCTTTAGAACTTTTAGAATTTGTAGATGAAGTTGAGGAGGAAACTTCGTGGCTGTCTTCAAAGTTCTACGATAAAGTAAAAATATCTCCTCCTGATAGTCCGGAAATAATTATGAATGAACAATTTGACGACGATATGGAAATTTACAGAGGAGACTTCAGTCAGGACGGGTGGTAAATTTACTGATAATATACACTCCTACACATAAACTTACTCTTGTTCCCATTAGAAAATTTATTAATTGATAAATTAATCAAATTTTATATTTTTAAATTAAATCGACTTATAAAATAATCTTTGATTTCTTAATTATGTATTTTTACTTTATAATTTTATGTTTTCTAATATAAATATTAGAATTATTTTTAATTATTATTGTATTAATTTTAATTAGAATTATATTAATTTTATTTTTTAATTAATTTTATTTTTTAATTTATTTTTTAATAAATAAATAAAATAAAAATTTATTCAAATTATGTACAATTAAAATAAGTAAAAAATATTAAAATAGGAATTCAAATTGAAATACGTGGGTGACGGTTGCTTACATATCCAAAGTCTAGAACGGTAAAGTCCGAAGGACGGACTATACCCTTCCCAACAAATGGCTTGTAAATTTTTTTCAGAGGATAAGAGGTGACAGTTCCGGAACGAATTGATGGTCTTAAGAAATTTGGGTAGACAATTTGTATAGGAATATTATTAAATTTTGTAAAATTAAAAATTTGATCCTTAAATGTTTCGTAATATAACCCCTGATTTTTAATAATATCATTATTGAGTGTTATTCCTCTCACCTTTAAAACATATTCTAACTCTGTACTCGCCTTCTTTTGTAATTTTAAACCATATTGTTTCGCCCCACCTGAGCAGTATTCGATTATATCATGATTGGGGTACTCGTCAGTAAATTGACCCAGGTGGGGACCAAGTTCAAGAGGACAAATATTCTTTGGATGAGTGAAAATTAAAGAATCGGTGTCCGTATATAGAAGTTGACAACCTGGCGTCCTGACCACCTTTTGCATAGCATGCAAAAGGTGGATCCTCGCTGCCGAAGTTGTCCATAATGAAATAATTACATTAGAACATTGATGCTCTTCCACGAAATCTTTATTTTTTATATATCCTATAAGAATTACATTTTCAGTAAGCTCGTCAATTGAGTTGATTTCTATTGTATTGTCTTCAAATTTTTTGCATAATTCTGAAGGCTGGTCCGTAATCTGGCATTGTGTCAAACCAAAATTCCTAAGGGAGAAACGACCCCATAAATTATTTAGACTTAACTTCGCCAAGGTTCTTTTACCCTTATTCAATTCCATTTTTTCTTTTTCAATACTTATCCCAAACATTTCTTTGCACTCATTTATAAACTGATCTTCCTTTTCTACATTTCCCTTAATATTATGGTCAAAGCCAGATGCGTGTATTTTCTGGGACATAAATTGACTAATATATGGTTGAAAGAGATGTTCATCATATTCTGAATATTCAAGCACTCTGTAAAGTTTAGTTACCAAATACCCCTCCTTAAGTGCTTCATTTAGTTCGATTGAGGTACAAGTAGATACCCAACCTCTTTGATCGTCATTATGTTGGCATGAATAATTTTCTTTAACATCTCCACGTGGATTTTCACGTGCACAAGTAGAACATAAAGGGAACAATAATCTTTCATCATCGTCTCCTAATTTCATAGGTAGTACAGGTATATCTATCTGACGAGGTGGAACTACAAATACTTTTAATATTGCAATTTTATAAGTGTTATCTTCAGGTTTGTTCCAGTTGACATTTTTATTAAATATGTGTACTCGAGGATGTCCTATTGGATAGCGAGTGGTGACATTTACATACGGGTATAAGGAGGTAACATCATAGTAAGAAATTTTTTGTTCTGGCTCAATACTATGAAAAAGTTTTAGAGGCCCCGTCCTTCCACCATAAAATGCTGATCTGAGATTAATAGGACCATCATCTCGATATGTTTTGAACTTTTTTCTCATTTCTATATCCTTCAATAACATTTTTCTAATGTCGCATTCCCAATATATTTTAATATTTACCCCTAAGCTTCTAATAATATCGAGACGTTTTTTGTCCAACTCTCGTTGATTTTCCACAGTTTTACCATTTGGAAGTAGCATGTTTTTGTCTTTATAACATTTTCTACACCCGTGCCAGCAACATCCATTTATCTCAATTCCAAGATTCTCTTCTTCTATCCACCCATCAAGTCTATAATTCGCAATTCTTTTTTCTCCATCTTTTGAATGAGCTGTTCTCACAATAACATTATGCTTTTCTGAATACCAGTTGAGAAATTTTAATGCAAGGATGCTTTGGTTATCCACATTATCATATCCTCTCTCTGGAACTATTCCCAAATGGTTAGGTTTTAGGTGATTTAGGCGGAAATGTTTTATGCAGGCACTTGCTATTGTCATGGCTTCGCGTAGTACATCAAGTCCATTGGAAATATCCATAAAATCCTTACGAAATGTTATTAAAGCCGCTAAAAGAATTTCGACATCATTAACACAATAAGCTGCCAATTGTTCTTCTAGTAGGAAAGGTTTGTTCTGATTTGCCTCGAACCATTTATCAAACTGAATTCTCTTTTCTGGCATCATTCCTTCAGCCAAATAGTCTTGTTTCGTTGGATAAATTTCCTTTTCATAATTTTCGGGTCTATTAGCCATATGTGGGAAGAATGGCTTATCTTGTACAGTTAAAGCAAATGCTGGTACTAGCGCTGCAAGAGACATCGGTATTAAGTTAAAACTGTCTCTGAATATTATTGTACATTTCTTATTCCTCACCTTCATTTCGTACATTTTATTCCCTTTTTTTATCATTTCAGGAGTCATTCCTCGAAGAAACAATGCTCTGAAAACAATTACCATATCAAACCTCCCACCGAAATGTGAAAATACAACTGTATCATTTTCCAAAGTTAGAATCCAATTTACAAAGTCAGTAAGTGGATATAATGTGACGTTTTGTTTATCCACGGTTGTATTCCTAAAAGGTTTTATTGAAAACGTTAAAGATTTAAACTTCCCACAGATGTTGCAGTCTGTTGTAACTCCATTTTGTATACAGCTCGGACAAGTAACTTTTACTGCTATAAAATTTGGTTCATGTATTCTTTTCTGGTCAACGATTCTATGTTGCATTGTTTCAAGGTCGAAAACCATTATCCTGTATGGATTTTGTTCCTTCGGAGTTAATGGAGCTATGTAACATCCACGCTTAGGATTGTGAAATACTTTACACCTAATACAAAAATTTTCTGAACATTCATGACCTTTTCTTCCATTAATTGTATTTTTGTGAACATTCCAGATTACACCGCATTTTGTACATTTTTTAGAATTTTTACAAATATTTGAATTAATGTGTGAATTATAACAATTTTCATTATAAAATTCCTTTTCACATCCATCACATAATTTTGAAAAGTTTTCTGAGGGACTACAAGGAAATATTGGCCCAATTCTATAACAGTTCAAACATCTTGACTGACAATTTGTTGAGTGATTTTGTCGTCTATTATAAACACTTTCACATGATAAGCAATACGGCTGCTTGAATAAATCTGAAGCCCTTCGTACTCCATCAAAGTGGTCATTATTATAATAAATAAGTATAGGAGTCTTAAAAACATCCTGCCCATATTTAAATATTGGTTTATATTGACCATATTCCCCAAATATATAAACTTTAAACCCACCAGAATACTTGTAATTCCAAAAGTTGACCACTCTTGGAACCCATTCAGTAGCATCATACTTCGAAAGTCCTTTTGGTGCTCCAATTTTTTCCATTAGAAAATCTGTATCCCTTTGAAATTGATCTTTCATCCCTCTTCTGCTATGCATATATTCATAAAATTTCCATTTCGGCCAGGAACTTGTGGAATGAATAAAGGAAGAAACAAGAGCGTAAAATAAGCACTGTGTATCGGAATTTCGAATTTTAATTAAATTTTTATCGTTGACTATATGACGGACTGGTGCCAGCTTTCTACCACTACCGGAAAGACTACGGCTTAGACCATCTTTTTTTACAGCTGATACTGTTACTGTGAATGGTTCACCAAATAACGTCGTGTTTTCCTGTTTTTTACTTTGTGAAACTTTTAAAAATTGATTTAAAATGGAATTAAGTGTGTTGCTTGAAATTTGACGTACTGGGACCCATATATCAGTTTCTAGAACCTGGCTACTGATTGTGCAACCTAAGTGATCAGGTTCGATTTGTTGCTGACGACCTTCTTCAATTGCTTGATCTATACACGATTGAAAAATTTCAGCTAATAATAACTCAGGATCGGATGGTAAGTTAGTGATAAGGAATTTAGACTGTACTTTAGTAAAATTAAATTTTTTTGTAACTTTAATTTGCTCATCCAACTTTTTTACATACTCTTCGCCTTCTTGGAGTCCAAGTATATTTTTTATTGTAAAAGGTTTAAAACGTTTTGGAGGTGATGGTTCCATTTTAAAATAATAAAATAAAAATTGAAAAAAATTTCTGTTTATAAATCAATTTTAAATGTGTAACCTTATTTTATGCTTTTCCAATACTAATTTATCTTTAATTTATTTTTCCAACCTAAAATCTTATACATTTAATTTCTCTTTGTTAAATTTGCATATTTCTACCTATTATTAATTTATTTTATATTTATTCCATGACGTGACACGCCTTTTAAAGGTTATTTCGCAATAATTCCACACTATTTTCTATCCATCCTTACTCTAACATTTTTCCATCTAATATTATAAATTTGCATAAACCTTGCATAGACATGCCACGCCCAAATTTTATTTATATATTTTTCCGAGAATGAATGAAGAGGGAAATGAAGAGGAAAAAATTTTAAATATTATAGAGGGAAAATAAATTTTGAAAGGGTCTAAACCAAGTCATTTTCCTATATAAATACTTGTCAACGCACGTGACACGTCTTTTTGGAATATTTCGCAATAATTCTTTTTGAGTTGTCCTTTGAGTGTTATTCTCCTCTAGCATCTCACAATTGATTTTTCAAGCATGGATGAGGAAAATGCCATTATGAATATTATAGAGGGAACGGGTAATATCAAAAAAAATGTGAGATTTAAAAATCTCTTTACAGCTTTGGAATATTATTTTGGAGTGGATAAATGGTGCGAAGATTGTCTAGAATTTTTATTTTCTGGTGCAGGGGGAGAAACTCTAATAGCAATCGATGAAGAGCGTTTCCAATTTTGTCTATACATGTGTTCGGATTGTTTAAAATTGACTAATTATAAGAATTATAAATTTAGACATACTATCATTTAATCATTTTATTTACTATATTTTTTACAAATAAATCTGGATTATCAATATTATTTAGCATTTTGAGATATATAGGAAATGTATAATTTTTAGAAATAAAATAAATGAGGGAAATACAATGGTAAGCACAATAATTTGAATTTGGGGATTGGTATGATTTTAAATTTTTTATAACAATTGAAAAATTTTTTAAAAATGAATCGATAATACATAAACTAATAGGTAAATTTAAACTGTCAAAATAGATTATTTCATCCATCTTTTGAAGATAAAGTACAATCCAATGTGATCCTTCAAATCCTTGCGGGTCCAAGTTTACAATTAATGCTTTACCTGGTATAGGGTCTGGTAAATTGTTACACGGGAAGCATCCTTGGAACATCTTGCTCGTTTGTGGATTTGAGCTCAATATTTTTGTTATCTGATTGCTGAACATTATTTTTAGGTAAATTTGTTTTTAGCCAAAAAATTGATCGTAATTGATAAATGATTAAGCTTGCTATGAGCATAATATATAGGCAAATTAGACCCCAGCAAAAGACATGACCGTATAAGTCCGTAGGGCTTTCTTTACAGAGAGTAGGTAGATTCTCAAAAGGAAAAGTTGCAAAAGCTGGTGAAGAAGCAGATATTCTTGGATGGGTTGAATTTTTCTTGGGGTATCCCATTTTTTCTAGATACTCCGCATACTCGGGAATCTCTTGTAATTTTTCCATAGCATCTCTAGTTAGTCCAACGCATGGAGAAAATAAACGAATTAAAAAAATTAATTGCAAAATTTTAATCATTTTCTTAAATAGTAATATCGCTTGCTATTGTGCGGTTTTTATCTAGCATTATAAGGGAGTCCGCCTCCCCCATAACAATAAGCATAGCTCCACCTTCAGGGATAGGATGACTGAATTTGATGTTTATGGCAGTAGTACCATTTTTTATGAGGTCAAATGTTCCGCTATTATCTTCCCCACTATTAGTTAAATTAAATACGTAAATACAGTGTGTTCTACCATACTGCTGGTATGTTATTCCATTATTTTCCGAAGAATTTGCCAAGCCGGTAGATTCGTTCATATCATGAAATGCTCTTACATACCTCCCATTTTTGTAGTCAAAGTCATATGATGCCTGCGGGTATGGTCTTCCATTAGCTATAATGCTAATTTCTCTAACATCAAAATGTTGAAAGTTAAAAGGACTGCGTGTTTGTGTTCCAACATAATCGGAATTTGATACTAACCCTAGAGTAATTCTTCGCGGGATCTGATCCATAAATATATTTGCATTAAATTCATACCGACCTGGACTTATGAAAAGGGGCTTCATCATTGTTTTACGTATAGCATATCGTGCCGGTTTAGTTTCAAGTTTTCTGGCAATGTCTAGTGCAAGACCGTCCATCAAATCAATCTTTTTGACATATAATTTGCAACTTATAACCTCAAAATGATAATTTACGGTAGCATCTGTAACATTAGTTTTTGGGGCAATTAATACGAATCTTGTATCATTAGGTAATATTTCAAGATCAATTTCACAGTGATTGATTAAATATAAAGGTTGGTTAAATAGATCCGCATCAATTTTAGAAATAAATTGAGCTGTCTTACTAGATGAAAATAATTTCTTTCTTGAATTAAAAGCATTACCATATTCAAGATTTGCATCAGAATCATAATAGTAACCCGAAGCATTTAAGTGTGAATTCTTCGCCCCTGTTGAATAAGATAACTCATGTGAGAAATATGATTTATAAGCATAAAGTGAATTTGAATTAAATATTTCTCTACCGTTAATACTAATACGCATATTATTTATAAAAGTTTGCCCTATAAGCTGTATTGGCGCAACATTGTCTGCAGCATCTATTTTTACTAATTTCCCATCGGCATCTTCTTTTTTTATTTGAAATTCTGTAAATAGGTAGATTTTTGAAAGATCAATGTAATTCTGGCTGCTGTGAATTTTAAAATGGTAGGGAGTATCAGTGAGAGGATTACTAGGTAAGATCTCAAAAACTTTGGAAGAAGAAATACTTACATTTGTTGGTGGGACTTGAAAAAAATCAAGAGCATTTGTAATAGAATTTATACTATCACGATCAATTTTGTGAAATGTCATTTTTAATACAGTCCAAATGCGTCAGTTCTCTGTCTCTTTTTTTTAATAATTCTTTGGGTTTCTGGTATTTTCTTCCTTTTTATACTCCTTCCTGATCCAAACTGTTTGGGTAAACCTCCCTTTTCCAAAACTGTATCAATACCTTTTTTTCCTTCACTGACAAGGGCCTCTTTTATTGGTTCCCCTTGCATAACCCTTCCCAGTGCACGTTGACCTGTGTTTAATGCCTCCTCCGAAACAGTTGTGCCTACTCTACGCATAACGGGTAAAAGAAATCTCCAGAGTCCTCTCATAACATCTCCAATACCTGCTCCTTTTTGACCATATCCTCTCTGAAAAGGAGATGATCCTTTGAAATATTCTTCTGTCATTCCTCCTCCACTCATTGGAATAAAATCATCATATCCAACTGTACTAGTGTCAAATACTATATGAACCATTTTTGTTTATGAATGAAATTCAGAAGTTTATTATCTTCTTAAATATAAGGACCAGGAGTACCGTTCCAAACTCAAATGGTACTGGTCGACCACTATCCATAGTTCTAATTTCAATCTCAATTTCATTTACTTCTTTTGGTAAAACTCGTGCATAAATGGGTGAATCGTATATTTTTTCATAATATTCCCCAGGAGTGGCTCCAGCTACAGAAACAACTCTCAGTAGTGAACTGAGTGAATTGCCTATAATCATATTTTCAGTAAGACCTTTGGAGTATACTGCAAAGCTTGAGAAACCTCCTCGTAGATCACATCCGTATTTGGCAATTTCATTGTTTTGAACCATATTTGGATTTTGAAAACCTAATACATAACCTAATTGATTGGAAAAGGAAAGATACTTTATGCTTGGGTGGGTGAATGTGACTTTAAATCGTTCAAAGTCACTATGATACAATAATTCTATTGAATCTATAATTTGTTTTTGTGTTGTTGAGTCTATTTTGTGTACTTTGCCATATTTTTTTACAAGGAGAGGCATATTTGGTAGGTAATTTATCCTTGCTTGAGGGGTTACTTTCTGCCCGAGATTAGCGAGTACATGTGTAAGTACTCGCTCATATTCTTCAGTCCATAATGGATCTCTAAAACTAGCTTGAGGTTTTGGGAGTTGTGGTAGTGTAGGTGAACTAGGTAAGGATGGGTTTTCATCTGATGATGGAGATGGAGTTTTTAACTTTTCCTCTTTATTTTGTGTCAATGATAGAGAAGTTGGTAAAGGTTGTGTTAGAGGTTTCGGAATTTGAGGAGATGGTTTTGGTGGTGGAGGAGGTGGTTGTGGAGTAGGCTTTGGAGGTTGTATTGCAGGTTTTGGGGGTTGTGGAGTTGGTTTTGGGGGTTGTGGTGTTGGTTTTGGGGGTTGGGGAGCAGGTTTTGGAAGTTGAGGAGAGGGTTTCGAAGGTTGAGGTGTTGCAGGTTTTGGAGGTTCAGGTGAGGGTTTTGGAGTTTCTGGAATAGGTTTTGGAAGTTGTGGTGTAGGTTTTGGAGTTTCTGTAATAGGTTTTGAAGGTTCTAATGAGGGTTTTGGAGGCTGTGGTGTAGGTTTTGGAGGTTGAGGTGTTGTAGGCTTTGGAGGTTGAGGTGTTGTAGGCTTTGGAGGTTGAGGAGTTGGTTCTGGTGGTTGAGGTGTTGTAGGCTTTGGAGGTTGAGGTGTGGGTTTCGGAGGTTGAGGTGTTGTAGGCTTTGGAGGTTGAGGAGTTGGTACTGGTGGATGAGGAGTGGGTTTCGGAGGTTGAGGTGTTGTAGGCTTTGGAGGTTGTGGGGTGGGTTTTGGTGGTTGAGGAGAGGGTTTCGAAGGTTGAGGTGTTGCAGGTTTTGGAGGTTCAGGTGAGGGTTTTGGAGTTTCTGAAACAGGTTTTGGAAGTTGTGGTATAGGTTTTGGAGTTTCAGGTATAGGTTTTGAAGGTTCTAATGATGGTTTTGGAGGTTGAGGGGTTGGGATTATTTTGGTAAGTTTAGGAGTTGAACTACGGGATTCTAGTTCCCTTTCTGCAGAGGATGAACGAGATGGCATTTTAAGTTCTCCTTCTTCAGAACCTGAAGGAGAAGGTGTTCTATCTCTTTCAACTGAAGGTCTTTTATTAGAGGGTTCCTCTTCTTCGGCCGATGATGAACGAGTTGGCATTTTAAGGTCTCCTTCAGGGGATACACTACGTTTAGGTCTGCGGACACTTGGAGGTTTTACTAGGGTCTCAGGTTTTTCCAAGGATGATCCTTCTATAGCTCCTACTTGGTGTTGTAAAGTAGATAATAAAAATTGATGTAAATCCTCCACAGTGGTATGTGAACCTTTGGGAACTGGTACACGAATAACACTGGCCCTTCCATCATTTTTAGTAAAATGAATGTCAATCCATTGTTCGTCAAGCGTACCTATTGTCGAAGGCCATGAATATGGGTAACTTATACTATGCAAACCACATACCCAGTCTCCAGAAAAATATAATGGTCTCGGTAAATGGACTCGGAATTTATTTGGCTTATTATCTGGGTAATCGGAAACATTACTAGGAAGAAAAACAAAAAATGTATTTGACATCTTTATCAAAATGAAAAATAAATAAATAAGTTGGCTTTTATACAAGTTGGGTCTCATGGATCCATTCTCTTTCAGGGTAACCTATAAACTTTACTAATAAATCGAACGTGCCATCTGGTCTTTTCCTTTTTCTTATAACTTTCTCTATCCTATACTCTGTATCAGCATCCTTCTTAACACGAGCCAATTCTTCCTTATAAAATGATCCTTTGAATCTTTCGCCCTTTTCGTCTTGTACTTTGTAACGGATTGGCTGAACGTGGTTTTTAACATTTTCTATTTGTAAAATTTCATCACCCCAATTTGGGATATAACCCTTCTCGAATAATCCTTTTCCTACGCTCATACGGACATAATCTCCTTTCTTTAGTTTGGATTTTATTTTCTTTTTGAGATAATCGTTACCATAAATCCGCTCCCACACCTCTTGTGCATTGTCAAAAGTCACATCTATAGGTCTCATTCCGTGAATCCTACTCTTAGATTTATTTATTCCTTCTATAATTTTTGGTAAAACCTGAATCCAGTTGAGTATTTTGTTTTGGGCAAAATAGCGATATATACGCTGTTTAATATTACGTATAGCCCTTTCTGCCAATGATGCTTTCACAATAGAATGTACTGGTTCAGTTTTGTGTATTTCTTCTTTTTCAAAATATTCTGCCATTTGTTTGTTTTTAAATTCTGTGCCTTTATCTGAAAAAATTCTATGAGGCTTCATAGGCATTTGTTCAAATAATTGTTTAAATGCTTGTATCATTTCTTCAGTTCTCTTGGATTTGACTGGAGTACCGAATACTCTTTTCGATAGGACATCAATTCCCAAAAGTAAATACCTATTTCCCTGATTGTGTCTTGAGATTGCTTGAAAATCTGCAAGATCAACCTGTACATCTGTCATAAAACCAGCTGGTATTGTCTTTGCTCTTTTAAAATGAATCCGTCTGGGGCGCATCAATGTATAGGTCCTATGTCCTTCTAAATAATCCTGTACTACGTTTTTAGGTATATGCTTGAGTACTTTTCTAGCCTCCTTCCAAAGTCTATCAACACCTGAAAAAGCCGCTGGTGACTCTGGATTATTGTATAAATCATGTAAAAGTTTTGTGTAATCTGCCATTATTTATTTCCACAAAGTTGGTTTGAATCTATTTATAGGTTTAGGTTTTCTTTTATTAATATCTCTAGCTAATGGTTTTCTTGGTGCCCATCTAGAAGAAGGAGATTTTTTGGGTACAAAGTGCTTCTTTTCTTCTGGGTTTATTTCTTGTTTGGGGGTTGATGTAGATGGTTTAATTTCTTGAGTAAATGTAGGTGTGGTAATTATCGATGAAAGGTTATCATCTATAAACATATCAGAATCATCATTTTCCCTAGATATACTGGTAGTGGGTCTAGCTGTTATACCTTTTGAACTTGTTACCATCTCTACCTTGACTGGTCTATTTTGTTGCTCATGTCGCATTTTTAAATACCTTCTCAATTCTTGATTATAATTAACGTTTTTTGCATTGGGAGTCTGTTTTTTTCGTTTTACCTTCTCAAGATCCCTACGTACAAAATCTAAATTAGGTTCACCACTGTCATGTGTTGTAAGCCCTTTGTATAAATCCTCAGGGACTAAAATAAATTTATTTGCCATTTTTAAATAGTTTGATTCGTGGAATTATCGTTTTTATATATACTCTTTGCAATTTCCAGTAGTACAGGAGTTAAAAGTGCTGCGAAAACACCTACACCTCCACCCTTCTGATTAAGAACATGACGCGCACCTCTTTCGCTCCTTACTCGACTCAAATGACGTACAAACTCTGTATAAGGTATCAGCCGTTTCTTTTGTCGATTTGTAAGTTTAAATCTTTCTTTTACTATATTTAAACAAATCTCTGTTAATGCTAAAAGCTGGGATGTTGTTGCTAATCTTAATAATCTTCTTTGTTTTCTACCTGACTTTGTTCGGGCTAATATTTTCAAAAAGTCCACATTATCTTGTAAAAGTTGATTAACCATTATTTCCGTTTTTTGGAATAAAAAATATTTTTTCGTCGTCTTTAAATATGTTTGTCCTAAGTCTTAATAATGGATCTGACGAAGCGTGCATATCGATGAGTAAGTAACCATAGGGTTGCTTGGTTGCTTGTTGATATGAATCAAGAAAATAGTCTAACTGTCGCGGGAATAATTGCACACCTATATTTCTTACAGAGAGCATCGAGTTAGGGGAACGCATTATTGTAAGATATTGAGAATTTTGCCTAGCCACTTTGATCTTTCGTTCAAATAAATTTTGTGTAATAAAAATGATTGAGAAATTTTGATGATGGGCTTTTTTAGTGAATAATTCAGACAGGTATTTTTCATTTATACTAAGTAATAAATCATCAAGAATAAGTAAAAGTGGTTTCGGAAAATTTTTTATCTGTTCTTCATTTGGTATACCAGATATAACATTAACTCCTGCTTTCTGCAAAAGGGGAATGATACTGTTCATTTCCCCAAAACAATAAACTATTGATTTTGGACTAGGGTGGATTAATTCTTTGGATTCGGTTATAAATTTCAATAAAAAGGTTGTTTTACCGCTGGAACTAGGACCAGATATTATCATACCAAAAGGTAATTTAAATTTTATATCTTTATCTGTAAATGATAATGAATCCATAATACTGTTATAAAATAATTTTATTGAATATGTGAATATATCGATTATATATCATTTAGGTTGGGATCCCTGTAACTGATGCTTCTAAACTTTGGAAAAACTCTTCAATGTTCTCTTGTGAAGGATGGGAATCAAGAGGTTGTGATGAAGGTTCAATTATCTCCTGTTTGGGAATTTTAAGAGTAATTGATTGTGGAGTAGCTTCTGTAGATGTGGTAATAGTTGTAGAATCTGAATTTAAAATATTATTTTTTATTATTGATGTTTGACTATTTATTTCTAGGGGTTGAACTTTAGGCTGTGTTTCAGGGGTTAGCTGAGGTGGGCATTTTAATTCTTTTTTTATAGAAGGTTTAGACGTTGAATTATATGGGATATTGAATACTCTACCTTTATTTTTAATTTTGAAAAAACAGTGTCCTGGTAAATCGAAAAATGAATCAAAGGGGACGAAACGGCTTCCATTGAAACGGGTACAATATACTATTACACCCTCCTTTGTTATTACGAAATCTAGTTCTACTTCTGTACTCTTACACTCATGACATTTTCCTGTTATATCAAAGGGTATGAATCGAGGCGTCGAAAGCCTAGGACTAGAAACTATGATTCCGGTTAGGTTAATGTTAATTTCAACTTCGGGAAAAATTTTGGGATATTTCATTTTTTGAATTATGAAATGTGAAATTTCATTCTTTATATACCCTTACTCCCTCTCTTAAGCATGAAGAAATAAATTGATTATATACTGTACAAATTTCAAAGTATATGGTCCTATACCTTTAGGGTAAAAAAAGAATAGACCAAAAGCCGAGTGACGAAAAATAAACGATTACTAAGTGAAGTTTGAGTCTGGGGCTTTGGCATTATGTTGCCGACTTGGGCGTTTGTTGCCGACTGGGGGGTTTTCATTACTACTTATGGGGTAATTATTTTTTGACTGACTATATTTAAAATTGATTTTCTCGATGGTGATAAAAGATACCAAAACAAATCAAACGGTTTCTGATACAGCACATACTAGTGTATTTAATTTACCAAGACGAATTGTACCCGATCAATATACCATAAGATATAATACGATAAACTTTTATGGGGTAATTATTTTTTGACTGACTATATTTAAAATTGATTTTCTCGATGGTGATAAAAGATACCAAAACAAATCAAACGGTTTCTGATACAGCACATACTAGTGTATTTAATTTACCAAGACGAATTGTACCCGATCAATATACCATAAGATATAATACGATAAACTTTTATGGGGTAATTATTTTTTGACTGACTATATTTAAAATGGATTTTCTCGATGGTGATAAAAGATACCAAAACATATCAAACGGTTTCTGATACAGCACATACTAGTGTATTTAATTTACCAAGACGAATTGTACCCGATCAATATACCATAAGATATAATACGATAAATCTTTATGGGGTAATTATTTTTTGACTGACTATATTTAAAATGGATTTTCTCGATGGTGATAAAAGATACCAAAACAAATCAAACGGTTTCTGATACAGCACATACTAGTGTATTTAATTTACCAAGACGAATTGTACCCGATCAATATACCATAAGATATAATACGATAAACTTTTATGGGGTAATTATTTTTTGACTGACTATATTTAAAATGGATTTTCTCGATGGTGATAAAAGATACCAAAACATATCAAACGGTTTCTGATACAGCACATACTAGTGTATTTAATTTACCAAGACGAATTGTACCCGATCAATATACCATAAGATATAATACGATAAACTTTTATGGGGTAATTATTTTTTGACTGACTATATTTAAAATTGATTTTCTCGATGGTGATAAAAGATACCAAAACAAATCAAACGGTTTCTGATACAGCACATACTAGTGTATTTAATTTACCAAGACGAATTGTACCCGATCAATATACCATAAGATATAATACGATAAACTTTTATGGGGTAATTATTTTTTGACTGACTATATTTAAAATTGATTTTCTCGATGGTGATAAAAGATACCAAAACAAATCAAACGGTTTCTGATACAGCACATACTAGTGTATTTAATTTACCAAGACGACGTGTACCCGATCAATATACCATAAGATATAATACGATAAACTTTTATGGGGTAATTATTTTTTGACTGACTATATTTAAAATGGATTTTCTCGATGGTGATAAAAGATACCAAAACAAATCAAACGGTTTCTGATACAGCACATACTAGTGTATTTAATTTACCAAGACGAATTGTACCCGATCAATATACCATAAGATATAATACGATAAACTTTTATGGGTAATTATTTTTTGACTGACTATATTTAAAATTGATTTTCTCGATGGTGATAAAAGATACCAAAACAAATCAAACGGTTTCTGATACAGCACATACTAGTGTATTTAATTTACCAAGACGACGTGTACCCGATCAATATACCATAAGATATAATACGATAAACTTTTATGGGGTAATTATTTTTTGACTGACTATATTTAAAATGGATTTTCTCGATGGTGATAAAAGATACCAAAACAAATCAAACGGTTTCTGATACAGCACATACTAGTGTATTTAATTTACCAAGACGAATTGTACCCGATCAATATACCATAAGATATAATACGATAAACTTTTATGGGGTAATTATTTTTTGACTGACTATATTTAAAATTGATTTTCTCGATGGTGATAAAAGATACCAAAACAAATCAAACGGTTTCTGATACAGCACATACTAGTGTATTTAATTTACCAAGACGAATTGTACCCGATCAATATACCATAAGATATAATACGATAAACTTTTATGGGGTAATTATTTTTTGACTGACTATATTTAAAATGGATTTTCTCGATGGTGATAAAAGATACCAAAACAAATCAAACGGTTTCTGATACAGCACATACTAGTGTATTTAATTTACCAAGACGAATTGTACCCGATCAATATACCATAAGATATAATACGATAAACTTTTATGGGGTAATTATTTTTTGACTGACTATATTTAAAATTGATTTTCTCGATGGTGATAAAAGATACCAAAACAAATCAAACGGTTTCTGATACAGCACATACTAGTGTATTTAATTTACCAAGACGAATTGTACCCGATCAATATACCATAAGATATAATACGATAAACTTTTATGGGGTAATTATTTTTTGACTGACTATATTTAAAATGGATTTTCTCGATGGTGATAAAAGATACCAAAACAAATCAAACGGTTTCTGATACAGCACATACTAGTGTATTTAATTTACCAAGACGAATTGTACCCGATCAATATACCATAAGATATAATACGATAAACTTTTATGGGGTAATTATTTTTTGACTGACTATATTTAAAATGGATTTTCTCGATGGTGATAAAAGATACCAAAACAAATCAAACGGTTTCTGATACAGCACATACTAGTGTATTTAATTTACCAAGACGAATTGTACCCGATCAATATACCATAAGATATAATACGATAAACTTTTATGGGGTAATTATTTTTTGACTGACTATATTTAAAATTGATTTTCTCGATGGTGATAAAAGATACCAAAACAAATCAAACGGTTTCTGATACAGCACATACTAGTGTATTTAATTTACCAAGACGAATTGTACCCGATCAATATACCATAAGATATAATACGATAAACTTTTATGGGGTAATTATTTTTTGAATGACTATATTTAAAATTGATTTTCTCGATGGTGATAAAAGATACCAAAACAAATCAAACGGTTTCTGAACAGCACATACTAGTGTATTTAATTTACCAAGACGAATTGTACCCGATCAATATACCATAAGATATAATACGATAAACTTTTATGGGGTATTTAATTTACCAAGACGAATTGTACCCGATCAATATACCATAAGATATAATACGATAAACTTTTATGGGGTAATTATTTTTTGACTGACTATATTTAAAATTGATTTTCTCGATGGTGATAAAAGATACCAAAACAAATCAAACGGTTTCTGATACAGCACATACTAGTGTATTTAATTTACCAAGACGAATTGTACCCGATCAATATACCATAAGATATAATACGATAAACTTTTATGGGGTAATTATTTTTTGACTGACTATATTTAAAATTGATTTTCTCGATGGTGATAAAAGATACCAAAACAAATCAAACGGTTTCTGATACAGCACATACTAGTGTATTTAAATTACCAAGACGAATTGTACCCGATCAATATACCATAAGATATAATACGATAAACTTTTATGGGGTAATTATTTTTTGACTGACTATATTTAAAATTGATTTTCTCGATGGTGATAAAAGATACCAAAACAAATCAAACGGTTTCTGATACAGCACATACTAGTGTATTTAATTTACCAAGACGAATTGTACCCGATCAATATACCATAAGATATAATACGATAAATCTTTATGGGGTAATTATTTTTTGACTGACTATATTTAAAATGGATTTTCTCGATGGTGATAAAAGATACCAAAACAAATCAAACGGTTTCTGATACAGCACATACTAGTGTATTTAATTTACCAAGACGAATTGTACCCGATCAATATACCATAAGATATAATACGATAAACTTTTATGGGGTAATTATTTTTTGACTGACTATATTTAAAATTGATTTTCTCGATGGTGATAAAAGATACCAAAACAAATCAAACGGTTTCTGATACAGCACATACTAGTGTATTTAATTTACCAAGACGAATTGTACCCGATCAATATACCATAAGATATAATACGATAAACTTTTATGGGGTAATTATTTTTTGACTGACTATATTTAAAATTGATTTTCTCGATGGTGATAAAAGATACCAAAACAAATCAAACGGTTTCTGATACAGCACATACTAGTGTATTTAATTTACCAAGACGACGTGTACCCGATCAATATACCATAAGATATAATACGATAAACTTTTATGGGGTAATTATTTTTTGACTGACTATATTTAAAATGGATTTTCTCGATGGTGATAAAAGATACCAAAACAAATCAAACGGTTTCTGATACAGCACATACTAGTGTATTTAATTTACCAAGACGAATTGTACCCGATCAATATACCATAAGATATAATACGATAAACTTTTATGGGGTAATTATTTTTTGACTGACTATATTTAAAATTGATTTTCTCGATGGTGATAAAAGATACCAAAACAAATCAAACGGTTTCTGATACAGCACATACTAGTGTATTTAATTTACCAAGACGAATTGTACCCAATCAATATACCATAAGAAATAATACGATAAACTTTTATGGGGTAATTATTTTTTGACTGACTATATTTAAAATTGATTTTCTCGATGGTGATAAGAGATACCAAAACAAATCAAACGGTTTCTGATACAGCACATACTAGTGTATTTAATTTACCAAGACGAATTGTACCCGATCAATATACCATAAGATATAATACGATAAACTTTTATGGGGTAATTATTTTTTGACTGACTATATTTAAAATGGATTTTCTCGATGGTGATAAAAGATACCAAAACAAATCAAACGGTTTCTGATACAGCACATACTAGTGTATTTAATTTACCAAGACGAATTGTACCCGATCAATATACCATAAGAAATAATACGATAAACTTTTATGGGGTAATTATTTTTTGACTGACTATATTTAAAATGGATTTTCTCGATGGTGATAAAAGATACCAAAACAAATCAAACGGTTTCTGATACAGCACATACTAGTGTATTTAATTTACCAAGACGAATTGTACCCGATCAATATACCATAAGATATAATACGATAAACTTTTATGGGGTAATTATTTTTTGACTGACTATATTTAAAATGGATTTTCTCGATGGTGATAAAAGATACCAAAACAAATCAAACGGTTTCTGATACAGCACATACTAGTGTATTTAATTTACCAAGACGAATTGTACCCGATCAATATACCATAAGATATAATACGATAAACTTTTATGGGGTAATTATTTTTTGACTGATATTTTTTGACTGACTATACAGCACATACTAGTGTATTTAATTTACCAAGACGAATTGTACCCGATCAATATACCATAAGATATAATACGATAAACTTTTATGGGGTAATTATTTTTTGACTGACTATATTTAAAATTGATTTTCTCGATGGTGATAAAAGATACCAAAACAAATCAAACGGTTTCTGATACAGCACATACTAGTGTATTTAATTTACCAAGACGAATTGTACCCGATCAATATACCATAAGATATAATACGATAAACTTTTATGGGGTAATTATTTTTTGACTGACTATATTTAAAATTGATTTTCTCGATGGTGATAAAAGATACCAAAACAAATCAAACGGTTTCTGATACAGCACATACTAGTGTATTTAATTTACCAAGACGAATTGTACCCGATCAATATACCATAAGATATAATACGATAAACTTTTATGGGGTAATTATTTTTTGAATGACTATATTTAAAATTGATTTTCTCGATGGTGATAAAAGATACCAAAACAAATCAAACGGTTTCTGATACAGCACATACTAGTGTATTTAATTTACCAAGACGAATTGTACCCGATCAATATACCATAAGATATAATACGATAAACTTTTATGGGGTAATTATTTTTTGACTGACTATATTTAAAATTGATTTTCTCGATGGTGATAAAAGATACCAAAACAAATCAAACGGTTTCTGATACAGCACATACTAGTGTATTTAATTTACGAAGACGAATTGTAACCGATCAATATACCATAAGATATAATACGATAAACTTTTATGGGGTAATTATTTTTTGACTGACTATATTTAAAATTGATTTTCTCGATGGTGATAAAAGATACCAAAACAAATCAAACGGTTTCTGATACAGCACATACTAGTGTATTTAATTTACCAAGACGAATTGTACCCGATCAATATACCATAAGATATAATACGATAAACTTTTATGGGGTAATTATTTTTTGACTGACTATATTTAAAATTGATTTTCTCGATGGTGATAAAAGATACCAAAACAAATCAAACGGTTTCTGATACAGCACATACTAGTGTATTTAATTTACCAAGACGAATTGTACCCGATCAATATACCATAAGATATAATACGATAAACTTTTATGGGGTAATTATTTTTTGAATGACTATATTTAAAATTGATTTTCTCGATGGTGATAAAAGATACCAAAACAAATCAAACGGTTTCTGAACAGCACATACTAGTGTATTTAATTTACCAAGACGAATTGTACCCGATCAATATACCATAAGATATAATACGATAAACTTTTATGGGGTAATTATTTTTTGACTGACTATATTTAAAATTGATTTTCTCGATGGTGATAAAAGATACCAAAACAAATCAAACGGTTTCTGATACAGCACATACTAGTGTATTTAATTTACCAAGACGAATTGTACCCGATCAATATACCATAAGATATAATACGATAAACTTTTATGGGGTAATTATTTTTTGACTGACTATATTTAAAATTGATTTTCTCGATGGTGATAAAAGATACCAAAACAAATCAAACGGTTTCTGATACAGCACATACTAGTGTATTTAATTTACCAAGACGAATTGTACCCGATCAATATACCATAAGATATAATACGATAAACTTTTATGGGGTAATTATTTTTTGAATGACTATATTTAAAATTGATTTTCTCGATGGTGATAAAAGATACCAAAACAAATCAAACGGTTTCTGATACAGCACATACTAGTGTATTTAATTTACCAAGACGAATTGTACCCGATCAATATACCATAAGATATAATACGATAAACTTTTATGGGGTAATTATTTTTTGACTGACTATATTTAAAATTGATTTTCTCGATGGTGATAAAAGATACCAAAACAAATCAAACGGTTTCTGATACAGCACATACTAGTGTATTTAATTTACCAAGACGAATTGTACCCGATCAATATACCATAAGATATAATACGATAAACTTTTATGGGGTAATTATTTTTTGACTGACTATATTTAAAATTGATTTTCTCGATGGTGATAAAAGATACCAAAACAAATCAAACGGTTTCTGATACAGCACATACTAGTGTATTTAATTTACCAAGACGAATTGTACCCGATCAATATACCATAAGATATAATACGATAAACTTTTATGGGGTAATTATTTTTTGACTGATATTTTTTGACTGACTATACAGCACATACTAGTGTATTTAATTTACCAAGACGAATTGTACCCGATCAATATACCATAAGATATAATACGATAAACTTTTATGGGGTAATTATTTTTTGACTGACTATATTTAAAATTGATTTTCTCGATGGTGATAAAAGATACCAAAACAAATCAAACGGTTTCTGATACAGCACATACTAGTGTATTTAATTTACCAAGACGAATTGTATCCGACAGCACATACTAGTGTATTTAATTTACCAAGACGAATTGTACCCGATCAATATACCATAAGATATAATACGATAAACTTTTATGGGGTAATTATTTTTTGACTGACTATATTTAAAATTGATTTTCTCGATGGTGATAAAAGATACCAAAACAAATCAAACGGTTTCTGATACAGCACATACTAGTGTATTTAATTTACCAAGACGAATTGTACCCGATCAATATACCATAAGATATAATACGATAAACTTTTATGGGGTAATTATTTTTTGACTGACTATATTTAAAATTGATTTTCTCGATGGTGATAAAAGATACCAAAACAAATCAAACGGTTTCTGATACAGCACATACTAGTGTATTTAATTTACCAAGACGAATTGTACCCGATCAATATACCATAAGATATAATACGATAAACTTTTATGGGGTAATTATTTTTTGACTGACTATATTTAAAATTGATTTTCTCGATGGTGATAAAAGATACCAAAACAAATCAAACGGTTTCTGATACAGCACATACTAGTGTATTTAATTTACCAAGACGAATTGTACCCGATCAATATACCATAAGATATAATACGATAAACTTTTATGGGGTAATTATTTTTTGACTGACTATATTTAAAATTGATTTTCTCGATGGTGATAAAAGATACCAAAACAAATCAAACGGTTTCTGATACAGCACATACTAGTGTATTTAATTTACCAAGACGAATTGTACCCGATCAATATACCATAAGATATAATACGATAAACTTTTATGGGGTAATTATTTTTTGACTGACTATAATTAACAATGATTTTCTCGATGGTGATAAAAGATACCAAAACAAATCAAACGGTTTCTGATACAGCACATACTAGTGTATTTAATTTACCAAGACGAATTGTACCCGATCAATATACCATAAGATATAATACGATAAACTTTTATGGGGTAATTATTTTTTGACTGACTATATTTAAAATTGATTTTCTCGATGGTGATAAAAGATACCAAAACAAATCAAACGGTTTCTGATACAGCACATACTAGTGTATTTAATTTACCAAGACGAATTGTACCCGATCAATATACCATAAGATATAATACGATAAACTTTTATGGGGTAATTATTTTTTGACTGACTATATTTAAAATTGATTTTCTCGATGGTGATAAAAGATACCAAAACAAATCAAACGGTTTCTGATACAGCACATACTAGTGTATTTAATTTACCAAGACGAATTGTACCCGATCAATATACCATAAGATATAATACGATAAACTTTTATGGGGTAATTATTTTTTGACTGACTATATTTAAAATTGATTTTCTCGATGGTGATAAAAGATACCAAAACAAATCAAACGGTTTCTGATACAGCACATACTAGTGTATTTAATTTACCAAGACGAATTGTACCCGATCAATATACCATAAGATATAATACGATAAACTTTTATGGGGTAATTATTTTTTGACTGACTATATTTAAAATTGATTTTCTCGATGGTGATAAAAGATACCAAAACAAATCAAACGGTTTCTGATACAGCACATACTAGTGTATTTAATTTACCAAGACGAATTGTACCCGATCAATATACCATAAGATATAATACGATAAACTTTTATGGGGTAATTATTTTTTGACTGACTATATTTAAAATTGATTTTCTCGATGGTGATAAAAGATACCAAAACAAATCAAACGGTTTCTGATACAGCACATACTAGTGTATTTAATTTACCAAGACGAATTGTACCCGATCAATATACCATAAGATATAATACGATAAACTTTTATGGGGTAATTATTTTTTGACTGACTATATTTAAAATTGATTTTCTCGATGGTGATAAAAGATACCAAAACAAATCAAACGGTTTCTGATACAGCACATACTAGTGTATTTAATTTACCAAGACGAATTGTACCCGATCAATATACCATAAGATATAATACGATAAACTTTTATGGGGTAATTATTTTTTGACTGACTATATTTAAAATTGATTTTCTCGATGGTGATAAAAGATACCAAAACAAATCAAACGGTTTCTGATACAGCACATACTAGTGTATTTAATTTACCAAGACGAATTGTACCCGATCAATATACCATAAGATATAATACGATAAACTTTTATGGGGTAATTATTTTTTGACTGACTATATTTAAAATTGATTTTCTCGATGGTGATAAAAGATACCAAAACAAATCAAACGGTTTCTGATACAGCACATACTAGTGTATTTAATTTACCAAGACGAATTGTACCCGATCAATATACCATAAGATATAATACGATAAACTTTTATGGGGTAATTATTTTTTGACTGACTATATTTAAAATTGATTTTCTCGATGGTGATAAAAGATACCAAAACAAATCAAAACGTTTCTGATACAGCACATACTAGTGTATTTAATTTACCAAGACGAATTGTACCCGATCAATATACCATAAGATATAATACGATAAACTTTTATGGGGTAATTATTTTTTGACTGACTATATTTAAAATGGATTTTCTCGATGGTGATAAAAGATACCAAAACAAATCAAACGGTTTCTGATACAGCACATACTAGTGTATTTAATTTACCAAGACGAATTGTACCCGATCAATATACCATAAGATATAATACGATAAACTTTTATGGGGTAATTATTTTTTGACTGACTATATTTAAAATGGATTTTCTCGATGGTGATAAAAGATACCAAAACAAATCAAACGGTTTCTGATACAGCACATACTAGTGTATTTAATTTACCAAGACGAATTGTACCCGATCAATATACCATAAGATATAATACGATAAACTTTTATGGGGTAATTATTTTTTGACTGACTATATTTAAAATGGATTTTCTCGATGGTGATAAAAGATACCAAAACAAATCAAACGGTTTCTGATACAGCACATACTAGTGTATTTAATTTACCAAGACGAATTGTACCCGATCAATATACCATAAGATATAATACGATAAACTTTTATGGGGTAATTATTTTTTGACTGACTATATTTAAAATTGATTTTCTCGATGGTGATAAAAGATACCAAAACAAATCAAACGGTTTCTGATACAGCACATACTAGTGTATTTAATTTACCAAGACGAATTGTACCCGATCAATATACCATAAGATATAATACGATAAACTTTTATGGGGTAATTATTTTTTGACTGACTATATTTAAAATGGATTTTCTCGATGGTGATAAAAGATACCAAAACAAATCAAACGGTTTCTGATACAGCACATACTAGTGTATTTAATTTACCAAGACGAATTGTACCCGATCAATATACCATAAGATATAATACGATAAACTTTTATGGGGTAATTATTTTTGACTGACTATATTTAAAATGATTTTCTCGATGGTGATAAAAGATACCAAAACAAATCAAACGGTTTCTGATACAGCACATACTAGTGTATTTAATTTACCAAGACGAATTGTACCCGATCAATATACCATAAGATATAATACGATAAACTTTTATGGGGTAATTATTTTTTGACTGACTATATTTAAAATGGATTTTCTCGATGGTGATAAAAGATACCAAAACAAATCAAACGGTTTCTGATACAGCACATACTAGTGTATTTAATTTACCAAGACGAATTGTACCCGATCAATATACCATAAGATATAATACGATAAACTTTTATGGGGTAATTATTTTTTGACTGACTATATTTAAAATGGATTTTCTCGATGGTGATAAAAGATACCAAAACAAATCAAACGGTTTCTGATACAGCACATACTAGTGTATTTAATTTACCAAGACGAATTGTACCCGATCAATATACCATAAGATATAATACGATAAACTTTTATGGGGTAATTATTTTTTGACTGACTATATTTAAAATGGATTTTCTCGATGGTGATAAAAGATACCAAAACAAATCAAACGGTTTCTGATACAGCACATACTAGTGTATTTAATTTACCAAGACGAATTGTACCCGATCAATATACCATAAGATATAATACGATAAACTTTTATGGGGTAATTATTTTTTGACTGACTATATTTAAAATGATTTTCTCGATGGTGATAAAAGATACCAAAACAAATCAAACGGTTTCTGATACAGCACATACTAGTGTATTTAATTTACCAAGACGAATTGTACCCGATCAATATACCATAAGATATAATACGATAAACTTTTATGGGGTAATTATTTTTTGACTGACTATATTTAAAATGGATTTTCTCGATGGTGATAAAAGATACCAAAACAAATCAAACGGTTTCTGATACAGCACATACTAGTGTATTTAATTTACCAAGACGAATTGTACCCGATCAATATACCATAAGATATAATACGATAAACTTTTATGGGGTAATTATTTTTTGACTGACTATATTTAAAATTGATTTTCTCGATGGTGATAAAAGATACCAAAACAAATCAAACGGTTTCTGATACAGCACATACTAGTGTATTTAATTTACCAAGACGAATTGTACCCGATCAATATACCATAAGATATAATACGATAAACTTTTATGGGGTAATTATTTTTTGACTGACTATATTTAAAATTGATTTTCTCGATGGTGATAAAAGATACCAAAACAAATCAAACGGTTTCTGATACAGCACATACTAGTGTATTTAATTTACATAGACGAATTGTACCCGATCAATATACCATAAGATATAATACGATAAACTTTTATGGGGTAATTATTTTTTGACTGACTATATTTAAAATGGATTTTCTCGATGGTGATAAAAGATACCAAAACAAATCAAACGGTTTCTGATACAGCACATACTAGTGTATTTAATTTACCAAGACGAATTGTACCCGATCAATATACCATAAGATATAATACGATAAACTTTTATGGGGTAATTATTTTCGACTGACTATATTTAAAATGGATTTTCTCGATGGTGATAAAAGATACCAAAACAAATCAAACGGTTTCTGATACAGCACATACTAGTGTATTTAATTTACCAAGACGAATTGTACCCGATCAATATACCATAAGATATAATACGATAAACTTTTATGGGGTAATTATTTTTGACTGACTATATTTAAAATGATTTTCTCGATGGTGATAAAAGATACCAAAACAAATCAAACGGTTTCTGATACAGCACATACTAGTGTATTTAATTTACCAAGACGAATTGTACCCGATCAATATACCATAAGATATAATACGATAAACTTTTATGGGGTAATTATTTTTTGACTGACTATATTTAAAATGGATTTTCTCGATGGTGATAAAAGATACAAAACAAACGGTTTCTGATACAGCACATACTAGTGTATTTAATTTACCAAGACGAATTGTACCCGATCAATATACCATAAGATATAATACGATAAACTTTTATGGGGTAATTATTTTTTGACTGACTATATTTAAAATTGATTTTCTCGATGGTGATAAAAGATACCAAAACAAATCAAACGGTTTCTGATACAGCACATACTAGTGTATTTAATTTACCAAGACGAATTGTACCCGATCAATATACCATAAGATATAATACGATAAACTTTTATGGGGTAATTATTTTTGACTGACTATATTAAAATGGATTTCTCGATGGTGATAAAAGATACCAAAACAAATCAAACGGTTTCTGATACAGCACATACTAGTGTATTTAATTTACCAAGACGAATTGTACCCGATCAATATACCATAAGATATAATACGATAAACTTTTATGGGGTAATTTTTTTGACTGACTATATTTAAAATGATTTTCTCGATGGTGATAAAAGATACCAAAACAAATCAAACGGTTTCTGATACAGCACATACTAGTGTATTTAATTTACCAAGACGAATTGTACCCGATCAATATACCATAAGATATAATACGATAAACTTTTATGGGTAATTATTTTTTGACTGACTATATTTAAAATGGATTTTCTCGATGGTGATAAAAGATACCAAAACAAATCAAACGGTTTCTGATACAGCACATACTAGTGTATTTAATTTACCAAGACGAATTGTACCCGATCAATATACCATAAGATATAATACGATAAACTTTTATGGGGTAATTATTTTTTGACTGACTATATTTAAAATGATTTTCTCGATGGTGATAAAAGATACCAAAACAAATCAAACGGTTTCTGATACAGCACATACTAGTGTATTTAATTTACCAAGACGAATTGTACCCGATCAATATACCATAAGATATAATACGATAAACTTTTATGGGGTAATTATTTTTTGACTGACTATATTTAAAATGGATTTTCTCGATGGTGATAAAAGATACCAAAACAAATCAAACGGTTTCTGATACAGCACATACTAGTGTATTTAATTTACCAAGACGAATTGTACCCGATCAATATACCATAAGATATAATACGATAAACTTTTATGGGGTAATTATTTTTTGACTGACTATATTTAAATGGATTTTCTCGATGGTGATAAAAGATACCAAAACAAATCAAACGGTTTCTGATACAGCACATACTAGTGTATTTAATTTACCAAGACGAATTGTACCCGATCAATATACCATAAGATATAATACGATAAACTTTTATGGGGTAATTATTTTTTGACTGACTATATTTAAAATTGATTTTCTCGATGGTGATAAAAGATACCAAAACAAATCAAACGGTTTCTGATACAGCACATACTAGTGTATTTAATTTACCAAGACGAATTGTACCCGATCAATATACCATAAGATATAATACGATAAACTTTTATGGGGTAATTATTTTTTGACTGACTATATTTAAAATGGATTTTCTCGATGGTGATAAAAGATACCAAAACAAATCAAACGGTTTCTGATACAGCACATACTAGTGTATTTAATTTACCAAGACGAATTGTACCCGATCAATATACCATAAGATATAATACGATAAACTTTTATGGGGTAATTATTTTTTGACTGACTATATTTAAAATGGATTTTCTCGATGGTGATAAAAGATACCAAAACAAATCAAACGGTTTCTGATACAGCACATACTAGTGTATTTAATTTACCAAGACGAATTGTACCCGATCAATATACCATAAGATATAATACGATAAACTTTTATGGGGTAATTATTTTTTGACTGACTATATTTAAAATTGATTTTCTCGATGGTGATAAAAGATACCAAAACAAATCAAACGGTTTCTGATACAGCACATACTAGTGTATTTAATTTACCAAGACGAATTGTACCCGATCAATATACCATAAGATATAATACGATAAACTTTTATGGGGTAATTATTTTTTGACTGACTATTTTTTAAATTGATTTTCTCGATGGTGATAAAAGATACCAAAACAAATCAAACGGTTTCTGATACAGCACATACTAGTGTATTTAATTTACCAAGACGAATTGTACCCGATCAATATACCATAAGATATAATACGATAAACTTTATGGGGTAATTATTTTTGACTGACTATATTTAAAATTGATTTTCTCGATGGTGATAAAAGATACCAAAACAAATCAAACGGTTTCTGATACAGCACATACTAGTGTATTTAATTTACCAAGACGAATTGTACCCGATCAATATACCATAAGATATAATACGATAAACTTTTATGGGGTAATTATTTTTTGACTGACTATATTTAAAATGATTTTCTCGATGGTGATAAAAGATACCAAAACAAATCAAACGGTTTCTGATACAGCACATACTAGTGTATTTAATTTACCAAGACGAATTGTACCCGATCAATATACCATAAGATATAATACGATAAACTTTTATGGGGTAATTATTTTTTGACTGACTATATTTAAAATGGATTTTCTCGATGGTGATAAAAGATACCAAAACAAATCAAACGGTTTCTGATACAGCACATACTAGTGTATTTAATTTACCAAGACGAATTGTACCCGATCAATATACCATAAGATATAATACGATAAACTTTTATGGGGTAATTATTTTTTGACTGACTATATTTAAAAAGATTTTCTCGATGGTGATAAAAGATACCAAAAAAATCAAAAAACGGTTCTGATACAGCACATACTAGTGTATTTAATTTACCAAGACGAATTGTACCCGATCAATATACCATAAGATATAATACGATAAACTTTTATGGGGTAATTATTTTTTGACTGACTATATTTAAAATTGATTTTCTCGATGGTGATAAAAGATACCAAAACAAATCAAACGGTTTCTGATACAGCACATACTAGTGTATTTAATTTACCAAGACGAATTGTACCCGATCAATATACCATAAGATATAATACGATAAACTTTTATGGGGTAATTATTTTTGACTGACTATATTTAAAATGGATTTTCTCGATGGTGATAAAAGATACCAAAACAAATCAAACGGTTTCTGATACAGCACATACTAGTGTATTTAATTTACCAAGACGAATTGTACCCGATCAATATACCATAAGATATAATACGATAAACTTTTATGGGGTAATTATTTTTTGACTGACTATATTTAAAATGGATTTTCTCGATGGTGATAAAAGATACCAAAACAAATCAAACGGTTTCTGATACAGCACATACTAGTGTATTTAATTTACCAAGACGAATTGTACCCGATCAATATACCATAAGATATAATACGATAAACTTTTATGGGGTAATTATTTTTTGACTGACTATATTTAAAATTGATTTTCTCGATGGTGATAAAAGATACCAAACAAATCAAACGGTTTCTGATACAGCACATACTAGTGTATTTAATTTACCAAGACGAATTGTACCCGATCAATATACCATAAGATATAATACGATAAACTTTATGGGGTAATTATTTTTTGACTGACTATATTTAAAATTGATTTTCTCGATGGTGATAAAAGATACCAAAACAAATCAAACGGTTTCTGATACAGCACATACTAGTGTATTTAATTTACCAAGACGAATTGTACCCGATCAATATACCATAAGATATAATACGATAAACTTTTATGGGGTAATTATTTTTTGACTGACTATATTTAAAATTGATTTTCTCGATGGTGATAAAAGATACCAAAACAAATCAAACGGTTTCTGATACAGCACATACTAGTGTATTTAATTTACCAAGACGAATTGTACCCGATCAATATACCATAAGATATAATACGATAAACTTTTATGGGGTAATTATTTTTTGACTGACTATATTTAAATTGATTTTCTCGATGGTGATAAAAGATACCAAAACAAATCAAACGGTTTCTGATACAGCACATACTAGTGTATTTAATTTACCAAGACGAATTGTACCCGATCAATATACCATAAGATATAATACGATAAACTTTTATGGGGTAATTATTTTTTGACTGACTATATTTAAAATTGATTTTCTCGATGGTGATAAAAGATACCAAAACAAATCAAACGGTTTCTGATACAGCACATACTAGTGTATTTAATTTACCAAGACGAATTGTACCCGATCAATATACCATAAGATATAATACGATAAACTTTTATGGGGTAATTATTTTTTGACTGACTATATTTAAAATTGATTTTCTCGATGGTGATAAAAGATACCAAAACAAATCAAACGGTTTCTGATACAGCACATACTAGTGTATTTAATTTACCAAGACGAATTGTACCCGATCAATATACCATAAGATATAATACGATAAACTTTTATGGGGTAATTATTTTTTGACTGACTATATTTAAAATGGATTTTCTCGATGGTGATAAAAGATACCAAAACAAATCAAACGGTTTCTGATACAGCACATACTAGTGTATTTAATTTACCAAGACGAATTGTACCCGATCAATATACCATAAGATATAATACGATAAACTTTTATGGGGTAATTATTTTTGACTGACTATATTTAAAATGGATTTTCTCGATGGTGATAAAAGATACCAAAACAAATCAAACGGTTTCTGATACAGCACATACTAGTGTATTTAATTTACCAAGACGAATTGTACCCGATCAATATACCATAAGATATAATACGATAAACTTTTATGGGTAATTATTTTTTGACTGACTATATTTAAAATTGATTTTCTCGATGGTGATAAAAGATACCAAAACAAATCAAACGGTTTCTGATACAGCACATACTAGTGTATTTAATTTACCAAGACGAATTGTACCCGATCAATATACCATAAGATATAATACGATAAACTTTTATGGGGTAATTATTTTTTGACTGACTATATTTAAAATTGATTTTCTCGATGGTGATAAAAGATACCAAAACAAATCAAACGGTTTCTGATACAGCACATACTAGTGTATTTAATTTACCAAGACGAATTGTACCCGATCAATATACCATAAGATATAATACGATAAACTTTTATGGGGTAATTATTTTTTGACTGACTATATTTAAAATTGATTTTCTCGATGGTGATAAAAGATACCAAAACAAATCAAACGGTTTCTGATACAGCACATACTAGTGTATTTAATTTACCAAGACGAATTGTACCCGATCAATATACCATAAGATATAATACGATAAACTTTTATGGGGTAATTATTTTTTGACTGACTATATTTAAAATGGATTTTCTCGATGGTGATAAAAGATACCAAAACAAATCAAACGGTTTCTGATACAGCACATACTAGTGTATTTAATTTACCAAGACGAATTGTACCCGATCAATATACCATAAGATATAATACGATAAACTTTTATGGGGTAATTATTTTTTGACTGACTATATTTAAAATTGATTTTCTCGATGGTGATAAAAGATACCAAAACAAATCAAACGGTTTCTGATACAGCACATACTAGTGTATTTAATTTACCAAGACGAATTGTACCCGATCAATATACCATAAGATATAATACGATAAACTTTTATGGGGTAATTATTTTTTGACTGATATTTTTTGACTGACTATACAGCACATACTAGTGTATTTAATTTACCAAGACGAATTGTACCCGATCAATATACCATAAGATATAATACGATAAACTTTTATGGGGTAATTATTTTTTGACTGACTATATTTAAAATGGATTTTCTCGATGGTGATAAAAGATACCAAAACAAATCAAACGGTTTCTGATACAGCACATACTAGTGTATTTAATTTACCAAGACGAATTGTACCCGATCAATATACCATAAGATATAATACGATAAACTTTTATGGGTAATTATTTTTTGACTGACTATATTTAAAATTGATTTTCTCGATGGTGATAAAAGATACCAAAACAAATCAAACGGTTTCTGATACAGCACATACTAGTGTATTTAATTTACCAAGACGAATTGTACCCGATCAATATACCATAAGATATAATACGATAAACTTTTATGGGTAATTATTTTTTGACTGACTATATTTAAAATTGATTTTCTCGATGGTGATAAAAGATACCAAAACAAATCAA
The DNA here is from genome assembly GCA_036172955.1 of Meloidogyne arenaria. Lineage (NCBI taxonomy): Eukaryota > Metazoa > Nematoda > Chromadorea > Rhabditida > Meloidogynidae > Meloidogyne > Meloidogyne arenaria. The sequence goes on from JARQAB010000090.1 coordinate 62,121, forward strand.
ACGGTTTCTGATACAGCACATACTAGTGTATTTAATTTACCAAGACGAATTGTACCCGATCAATATACCATAAGATATAATACGATAAACTTTTATGGGGTAATTATTTTTTGACTGACTATATTTAAAATTGATTTTCTCGATGGTGATAAAAGATACCAAAACAAATCAAACGGTTTCTGATACAGCACATACTAGTGTATTTAATTTACCAAGACGAATTGTACCCGATCAATATACCATAAGATATAATACGATAAACTTTTATGGGGTAATTATTTTTTGACTGACTATATTTAAAATTGATTTTCTCGATGGTGATAAAAGATACCAAAACAAATCAAACGGTTTCTGATACAGCACATACTAGTGTATTTAATTTACCAAGACGAATTGTACCCGATCAATATACCATAAGATATAATACGATAAACTTTTATGGGGTAATTATTTTTTGACTGACTATATTTAAAATGGATTTTCTCGATGGTGATAAAAGATACCAAAACAAATCAAACGGTTTCTGATACAGCACATACTAGTGTATTTAATTTACCAAGACGAATTGTACCCGATCAATATACCATAAGATATAATACGATAAACTTTTATGGGGTAATTATTTTTTGACTGACTATATTTAAAATTGATTTTCTCGATGGTGATAAAAGATACCAAAACAAATCAAACGGTTTCTGATACAGCACATACTAGTGTATTTAATTTACCAAGACGAATTGTACCCGATCAATATACCATAAGATATAATACGATAAACTTTTATGGGGTAATTATTTTTTGACTGACTATATTTAAAATGGATTTTCTCGATGGTGATAAAAGATACCAAAACAAATCAAACGGTTTCTGATACAGCACATACTAGTGTATTTAATTTACCAAGACGAATTGTACCCGATCAATATACCATAAGATATAATACGATAAACTTTTATGGGGTAATTATTTTTGACTGACTATATTTAAAATTGATTTTCTCGATGGTGATAAAAGATACCAAAACAAATCAAACGGTTTCTGATACAGCACATACTAGTGTATTTAATTTACCAAGACGAATTGTACCCGATCAATATACCATAAGATATAATACGATAAACTTTTATGGGGTAATTATTTTTTGACTGACTATATTTAAAATTGATTTTCTCGATGGTGATAAAAGATACCAAAACAAATCAAACGGTTTCTGATACAGCACATACTAGTGTATTTAATTTACCAAGACGAATTGTACCCGATCAATATACCATAAGATATAATACGATAAACTTTTATGGGGTAATTATTTTTTGACTGACTATATTTAAAATGGATTTTCTCGATGGTGATAAAAGATACCAAAACAAATCAAACGGTTTCTGATACAGCACATACTAGTGTATTTAATTTACCAAGACGAATTGTACCCGATCAATATACCATAAGATATAATACGATAAACTTTTATGGGGTAATTATTTTTTGACTGACTATATTTAAAATGGATTTTCTCGATGGTGATAAAAGATACCAAAACATATCAAACGGTTTCTGATACAGCACATACTAGTGTATTTAATTTACCAAGACGAATTGTACCCGATCAATATACCATAAGATATAATACGATAAACTTTTATGGGGTAATTATTTTTTGACTGACTATATTTAAAATTGATTTTCTCGATGGTGATAAAAGATACCAAAACAAATCAAACGGTTTCTGATACAGCACATACTAGTGTATTTAATTTACCAAGACGAATTGTACCCGATCAATATACCATAAGATATAATACGATAAACTTTTATGGGGTAATTATTTTTTGACTGACTATATTTAAAATTGATTTTCTCGATGGTGATAAAAGATACCAAAACAAATCAAACGGTTTCTGATACAGCACATACTAGTGTATTTAATTTACCAAGACGAATTGTACCCGATCAATATACCATAAGATATAATACGATAAACTTTTATGGGGTAATTATTTTTTGACTGACTATATTTAAAATTGATTTTCTCGATGGTGATAAAAGATACCAAAACAAATCAAACGGTTTCTGATACAGCACATACTAGTGTATTTAATTTACCAAGACGAATTGTACCCGATCAATATACCATAAGATATAATACGATAAACTTTTATGGGGTAATTATTTTTTGACTGACTATATTTAAAATTGATTTTCTCGATGGTGATAAAAGATACCAAAACAAATCAAACGGTTTCTGATACAGCACATACTAGTGTATTTAATTTACCAAGACGAATTGTACCCGATCAATATACCATAAGATATAATACGATAAACTTTTATGGGGTAATTATTTTTTGACTGACTATATTTAAAATGGATTTTCTCGATGGTGATAAAAGATACCAAAACAAATCAAACGGTTTCTGATACAGCACATACTAGTGTATTTAATTTACCAAGACGAATTGTACCCGATCAATATACCATAAGATATAATACGATAAACTTTTATGGGGTAATTATTTTTTGACTGACTATATTTAAAATTGATTTTCTCGATGGTGATAAAAGATACCAAAACAAATCAAACGGTTTCTGATACAGCACATACTAGTGTATTTAATTTACCAAGACGAATTGTACCCGATCAATATACCATAAGATATAATACGATAAACTTTTATGGGGTAATTATTTTTTGACTGACTATATTTAAAATTGATTTTCTCGATGGTGATAAAAGATACCAAAACAAATCAAACGGTTTCTGATACAGCACATACTAGTGTATTTAATTTACCAAGACGAATTGTACCCGATCAATATACCATAAGATATAATACGATAAACTTTTATGGGGTAATTATTTTTTGACTGACTATATTTAAAATGGATTTTCTCGATGGTGATAAAAGATACCAAAACAAATCAAACGGTTTCTGATACAGCACATACTAGTGTATTTAATTTACCAAGACGAATTGTACCCGATCAATATACCATAAGATATAATACGATAAACTTTTATGGGGTAATTATTTTTTGACTGACTATATTTAAAATGGATTTTCTCGATGGTGATAAAAGATACCAAAACATATCAAACGGTTTCTGATACAGCACATACTAGTGTATTTAATTTACCAAGACGAATTGTACCCGATCAATATACCATAAGATATAATACGATAAACTTTTATGGGGTAATTATTTTTTGACTGACTATATTTAAAATTGATTTTCTCGATGGTGATAAAAGATACCAAAACAAATCAAACGGTTTCTGATACAGCACATACTAGTGTATTTAATTTACCAAGACGAATTGTACCCGATCAATATACCATAAGATATAATACGATAAACTTTTATGGGGTAATTATTTTTTGACTGACTATATTTAAAATTGATAAATTATTTAAAATTTTATTTAAATATATTTAAAATTTTCTCGATGGTGATAAAAGATACAAAAACAAATCAAACGGTTTCTGATACAGCACATACTAGTGTATTTAATTTACCAAGACGAATTGTACCCGATCAATATACCATAAGATATAATACGATAAACTTTTATGGGGTAATTATTTTTTGACTGACTATATTTAAAATGGATTTTCTCGATGGTGATAAAAGATACCAAAACAAATCAAACGGTTTCTGATACAGCACATACTAGTGTATTTAATTTACCAAGACGAATTGTACCCGATCAATATACCATAAGATATAATACGATAAACTTTTATGGGGTAATTATTTTTTGACTGACTATATTTAAAATTGATTTTCTCGATGGTGATAAAAGATACCAAAACAAATCAAACGGTTTCTGATACAGCACATACTAGTGTATTTAATTTACCAAGACGAATTGTACCCGATCAATATACCATAAGATATAATACGATAAACTTTTATGGGGTAATTATTTTTTGACTGATATTTTTTGACTGACTATACAGCACATACTAGTGTATTTAATTTACCAAGACGAATTGTACCCTATCAATATACCATAAGATATAATACGATAAACTTTTGTGGGGTAATTATTTTTTGACTGATTATATTTAAAATGGATTTTCTCGATGGTGATAAAAGATACCAAAACAAATCAAACGGTTTCTGATACAACACATACTAGTGTATTTAATTTACCAAGACGAATTGTACCCGATCAATATACCATAAGATATAATACGATAAACTTTTATGGGGTAATTATTTTTTGACTGACTATATTTAAAATTGATTTTCTCGATGGTGATAAAAGATACCAAAACAAATCAAACGGTTTCTGATACAGCACATACTAGTGTATTTAATTTACCAAGACGAATTGTACCCGATCAATATACCATAAGATATAATACGATAAACTTTTATGGGGTAATTATTTTTTGACTGACTATATTTAAAATGGATTTTCTCGATGGTGATAAAAGATACCAAAACAAATCAAACGGTTTCTGATACAGCACATACTAGTGTATTTAATTTACCAAGATGAATTGTACCCGATCAATATACCATAAGATATAATACGATAAACTTTTATGGGGTAATTATTTTTTGACTGACTATATTTAAAATTGATTTTCTCGATGGTGATAAAAGATACCAAAACAAATCAAACGGTTTCTGATACAGCACATACTAGTGTATTTAATTTACCAAGACGAATTGTACCCGATCAATATACCATAAGATATAATACGATAAACTTTTATGGGGTAATTATTTTTTGACTGACTATATTTAAAATTGATTTTCTCGATGGTGATAAAAGATACCAAAACAAATCAAACGGTTTCTGATACAGCACATACTAGTGTATTTAATTTACCAAGACGAATTGTACCCGATCAATATACCATAAGATATAATACGATAAACTTTTATGGGGTAATTATTTTTTGACTGACTATATTTAAAATGGATTTTCTCGATGGTGATAAAAGATACCAAAACAAATCAAACGGTTTCTGATACAGCACATACTAGTGTATTTAATTTACCAAGACGAATTGTACCCGATCAATATACCATAAGATATAATACGATAAACTTTTATGGGATAATTATTTTTTGACTGACTATATTTAAAATGGATTTTCTCGATGGTGATAAAAGATACCAAAACAAATCAAACGGTTTCTGATACAGCACATACTAGTGTATTTAATTTACCAAGACGAATTGTACCCGATCAATATACCATAAGATATAATACGATAAACTTTTATGGGGTAATTATTTTTGACTGACTATATTTAAAATTGATTTTCTCGATGGTGATAAAAGATACCAAAACAAATCAAACGGTTTCTGATACAGCACATACTAGTGTATTTAATTTACCAAGACGAATTGTATCCGATCAATATACCATAAGATATAATACGATAAACTTTTATGGGGTAATTATTTTTTGACTGACTATATTTAAAATTGATTTTCTCGATGGTGATAAAAGATACCAAAACAAATCAAACGGTTTCTGATACAGCACATACTAGTGTATTTAATTTACCAAGACGAATTGTACCCGATCAATATACCATAAGATATAATACGATAAACTTTTATGGGGTAATTATTTTTTGACTGACTATATTTAAAATGGATTTTCTCGATGGTGATAAAAGATACCAAAACAAATCAAACGGTTTCTGATACAGCACATACTAGTGTATTTAATTTACCAAGACGAATTGTACCCGATCAATATACCATAAGATATAATACGATAAACTTTTATGGGGTAATTATTTTTTGACTGACTATATTTAAAATTGATTTTCTCGATGGTGATAAAAGATACCAAAACATATCAAACGGTTTCTGATACAGCACATACTAGTGTATTTAATTTACCAAGACGAATTGTACCCGATCAATATACCATAAGATATAATACGATAAACTTTTATGGGGTAATTATTTTTTGACTGACTATATTTAAAATTGATTTTCTCGATGGTGATAAAAGATACCAAAACAAATCAAACGGTTTCTGATACAGCACATACTAGTGTATTTAATTTACCAAGACGAATTGTACCCGATCAATATACCATAAGATATAATACGATAAACTTTTATGGGGTAATTATTTTTTGACTGACTATATTTAAAATGGATTTTCTCGATGGTGATAAAAGATACCAAAACAAATCAAACGGTTTCTGATACAGCACATACTAGTGTATTTAATTTACCAAGACGAATTGTACCCGATCAATATACCATAAGATATAATACGATAAACTTTTATGGGGTAATTATTTTTTGACTGACTATATTTAAAATGGATTTTCTCGATGGTGATAAAAGATACCAAAACATATCAAACGGTTTCTGATACAGCACATACTAGTGTATTTAATTTACCAAGACGAATTGTACCCGATCAATATACCATAAGATATAATACGATAAACTTTTATGGGGTAATTATTTTTTGACTGACTATATTTAAAATGGATTTTCTCGATGGTGATAAAAGATACCAAAACAAATCAAACGGTTTCTGATACAGCACATACTAGTGTATTTAATTTACCAAGACGAATTGTACCCGATCAATATACCATAAGATATAATACGATAAACTTTTATGGGGTAATTATTTTTGACTGACTATATTTAAAATTGATTTTCTCGATGGTGATAAAAGATACCAAAACAAATCAAACGGTTTCTGATACAGCACATACTAGTGTATTTAATTTACCAAGACGAATTGTACCCGATCAATATACCATAAGATATAATACGATAAACTTTTATGGGGTAATTATTTTTTGACTGACTATATTTAAAATGGATTTTCTCGATGGTGATAAAAGATACCAAAACAAATCAAACGGTTTCTGATACAGCACATACTAGTGTATTTAATTTACCAAGACGAATTGTACCCGATCAATATACCATAAGATATAATACGATAAACTTTTATGGGGTAATTATTTTTTGACTGACTATATTTAAAATTGATTTTCTCGATGGTGATAAAAGATACCAAAACAAATCAAACGGTTTCTGATACAGCACATACTAGTGTATTTAATTTACCAAGACGAATTGTACCCGATCAATATACCATAAGATATAATACGATAGTAGTCTATAATCGACTTTTAAGACAAACAAGTTGTCTTAAAAGCCGCTTAAAATTACCATTTTTAAATAAATAATTTTTACTTTTCAAAAATGTTTAAAACAACCGGTTTGAGATCTACTGGCTCTATCTATGATTAGAAATATGTACATTTTCGAGGTTTAAAAATTTTTGGTACTTCATGTCAAATCTAAAGGCTTAAGAGGGTTTTAAAAACAACAAGAAGGATCAGCGTTGCTTAACTTGCCAGATCGGACGCATTAGCACGTTTGTAATGAGGGGTGATTGTAATAATAGTAGAGCTTTAATTTTTATATAAATAGAATAAATAAAATAAATTTTTGGAATAAAAGCAACTATATTTAATACAATCAATTAATTTTTTGAAGAAATAAAATTAAAAAATTTTTGAAAAAAAAATAATAAATTTAAAAAAATAAAATAATTAATTTTTAAAAGAAAAAATATTTTAATGAAAAACAATTAAAAATTTGTAAAAAATAAAGAAAAACTAACAAAAATTTTAATGAATAAATAATTTTTAAATAAAAATTTTTAAATTAATAAAATTCTTAAATAATAAATGTTGAAGAATATTTTAAACAAAAATTAAATAATTAATTTTTAAGAAAAATTTTTAAATTTATTTAAATAAAAAGTAAAATTATATGAAATTAATTTTTCTGTTCTTCAACGTCTACATAGTCTAAGCATTCCGGTAATAAAGATACCCAACAAAGGGAGATCAATGTGCGGGCGTAAATAAAAGTAAAATAATAGAAATGAAATAGAAAAATAGAAAAAATTAAAATACTAAAATAACCCAAAGGTTGGAGACCCTATAAAAGCACTATACGCTTTTACATCTATACAAAATGTTTAGCGCTCCATTTACTATGGTAATTTCGGGTGCCACAGGGAGTGGCAAAACCCAATGGCTATTAAAATTTCTTGCACATACTGACCAGCTCATAGATCCTCCCCCATCAAAAATATTATACTGTTTTGGTGAAATGAATGAAACTGTTTTTAAGCTCAAGGAAATGGGAATAACTACTTATAATGGGGTTCCTGAATCTGAATTAATTAAAAAACATCAACTTTTAGTTTTAGATGACTTAATGCTAAATATTCAGAATGATTTTTTAGATTTACTTTTTACTCGAGGTTCACATAATTGGGGAGTAAGTGTAATCTTTGTTACACAATCATTATACGGGCGTGATATAAAGACTGCAAGAGCAAATGCACATTATATTCTTTTAACAAAAAACCCCCAAGGCCTTCTTCAAGTGCGAACGCTAGGTTCACAACTTTTCCCAAAAATGCTTAATTATTTTCTTGAAGCCTATCGCGATGCTACATCTAATCGCTTTTCCTATTTATTAATAAACATGCATCCTAACACGGATGAAAATATGCGATTATCTACAAAAATTTTTCCCGGAGAAAAAACTACTATATATTTACCTCTGTAATATATAAGTACTCAAAAAATTTAAAAAATGAAAATGCACTCATATAACTATAGTCCATACGTCAAAGAAAATTTTGAGTTTCTCCAAAAATTGGCAAAAACTACTTCTGAGAAAAAGAAAAACACTCTGATTCTTTCAGCAACTGCAGATCAAATCTTAGCAATTGTCGAAATTTGTGCTAATATTTTGAAGCACAATTTCATTCTAAGTACGAGACAGCGTAGAAAATTAGCTCAATTTGCTGACTTCTATAGAGCCATCGCTCGAACGCGTACTGAAAAGGGTGCAAGAACTCGAATCCAACAAGGAGGCAGTGCCGCTCTAGCTGCAATTCTAGTACCAATTCTAGGTGCATTAGCGGAACATATAATACATAAATTCACTCAAGAATGAAACATACAAAGAAAATGATTATGGTGCCTGAAACCGAATATCATACACTTTTGTCTATGATTAGAGGTGAAGACTTTTTACAAAGGGAGAAGGCACAGACGGATGCCGAAATTACAATGATATTGAATGATCCAAAAATTTCCGAAGATGTAAAAGCAAAGAAATATAATTGGTTATATAAGAAACGTCGCCAACTCAAACACGAGTTGGAAAATCGTCCTCAAAGGGTAATTATTGACGATGGTAAAACATCAGAGGTTGCACCTTACCTGCAAGAATCAATATCTCCTACGCATAAACCTAAAGTAATAAACGAAGAGCAGGAAGAACCACGACCAAACATAGAACCTAATACTTTTTTAGAGGCATCATCTTCTAAAAGCAAAATCTTAAGAAATAAATTTTCCACACCCTTTAAAGGAATAATTGCAAAGCGATATTCTAATGAATTGGAAAATTATGTAAAAGAAAATGCTGAAAAGTTTAGAATACGCAAGAACGGTAGTTTTGAATCAAATATCCCAGGAACAATTGTAAAGCATAGCAATTTTACAGATGTTCTCGAATATGTAAAGGGAGACATATCTTCACCTCCTAAAGGTTTCAGTTTTCTATTTAATCGTCTTTCTAAGGATCCATTAGTAAGAGAGATGATTAGAGAGACGCGGGGAGAAAGTACTTCAGAGGAAAGTTCTGAAAATCAATCAGGCAGCGGGAAACGAAAGAAAAGAGTTCTTGTTAAAGTACGGCCTATAAATTCGCCTGGATTAATACGGCGAAAAATTAAATTTACTCCAAAAATATGGGAAAAACTTTAGACACCTTTTTAGAAAAAATATATTATTCGCTTAATTCTCCCGCTTCATATGCAGGAATAAATCGCGTCTATGTAGAAGCACGCCGTAAATATCCTAAAATAAAATTTCAGGATGTTTATGATTTTATGCATAAGCAAAGGGTGTATACAATGCATAGACCTCTAAGAAAAAAGTATCCCAGATTAGCCACTAGACCAAGCGGCCTGCACACAGATTGGCAAGCGGATTTGGCAATTTTTGATCAATTAACTGAACATAATGATGGGTATAAATATCTTTTGGTATGTATTGATGTACTAAGTAGAAAAATTTTTGCTGTGCCTGCCAAATCTAAAAGATCCGAAGATATGATTGATGCGTTTGAAAATATTTTTAAACATTCAAAAGGGATACTTCCTCATAAATTATATACGGATCGAGGTTTAGAATTTGAGGCTAAACGAATGAAAGAATATTTTAAAAAGAAGGATATTGATAAGCGGGTAGTCTATAGTCCCGATGTTCATGCTTCTATGGCGGAAAGGGCTAACCGTACAATTAAAGAAAGATTGTATAGATATTTTAGCGAACAAAATACGCTTCGTTGGAAGGAAGTTATTCAAAAAATAATTGCAGGAATAAATGCAAGTATTAATCGAACTACAAGGGTAACTCCAAATTCTGTTACATTTAAAAATGCTGGGAAACTATTTAATAGACTATATAAGGATCCTAAAAATATACAAAATACTAAGACAAGCTCAATACTCGAGCCAGGACAAATTGTTCGTATCACAAAAGAAAAAGGTAAATTCGAAAAGGGATATTTACCCAACTACACTGACGAATTGTTTCGCGTACATATTAAAAACGACTATAGATCGCCCATTACATATAAATTAAAAGATTTCGAAGGAAATTTGATTGAAGGAATATTTTATAGAGAAGAATTAGTACCCACACAAGAAGATACTACTCACCGCATTGCAGAAATTTTAAAAACACGTACACGGGCAGGTCTTAAACAACATTTTGTTCGTTGGATTGGATACAACGATAATTTTAATAGTTGGGTTAACGATAGTGATATTGTTCGAAGATAAATATGGACTCCTTTTATGTAATATTACCCTCAAATACAGGAGGCGTTGAAGGAAATACAACTTCCAAATTTACTGTTCGAATGCCTGACACACTTGAGTTGGATTCAAGTTGGACTGTTGCACTGTCAAATATTATATATCCATTTTCCTTTTCATTACTTGGGGATTCTGAAGAACAAGAATCTATAACTGTTTTTCGAAGATATGGAAATGAACTCTTACCTATTCGTATCGAAATTCCAGATTTGTCCTTTGCCTCAGAAGAGGCATTGGAAGAGTCTATTAATGCGGTTTTACTTGATGTATGGAAAAAGGAATTGGATCGCGAACGTGAGGAGAAGAGGCTTGAAGAAAATAAAAAGAGAATTTATGGGAATTTTCGTAAAAGAAGAGATGTCGAATCTATAAAAGAACAGTATGAAAAACATGGTTATTTCGATCTTAACTCTAATGAACTAAATAAATTTATCAAGCTATTATCTGAAGAGGATGAAGCAATTAGTCCAAAACTTACGAATTTGAGTCCAGGCGAAGGAGATAGAAATATTCGCCTTTTGCCTCCTGCAAATCAAAAAACCCTTTACTTAAAAGTTATTGATAAATTTATTCTTCCTCAGCAGGCTCAATTAGAACCTGAGGAACAGCTGGTCAAAAATGGCTATTTCGATTTGACAAAACTGATTGCATTTAATTTTATGAAATTTTTAGGTAAAGAAGGAATTCGTTTACCTCCTATAAGCCCTCTATCAGTAGAGGGTGAAGAAATGGTTAGATTCAATCCCCACGCCGATCAGAAAGAGCGGATCAAACAAGCCATTGAAAAGTTTAAGAATCCTCCTTCAGTTGATCAAACTGAAGAAAAGGTTGAATTGGCCTCTACTCCAGATACTGAAAAATTTATGTCTGTTGATCAGCCTGAAGAGAAAGTTGCTACAACTATTGATGAAGCACCTACTCCAGACGTAAAACAGGAAGAGGAAAAATTGCCTTCTGCCCAGATTATTTTCTCTTTAGATGGTGCAACTCAACAATTGGAAAAGGAGGGTTACTTCGATATGCCAAAGGACCGTGCTTACAAATTTATACAATATTTGAATAAAGAAGTTAAAGGCGCAAAACTTCCAATTGTATCTTCAGTATCAGGCAGCCTTGTTGTTCGATTAAAGCCGCAAACAGATCAGAAAAGTATAATAATAAATGCAATTAAAAGTTTTATGTCCCCAGTAGAACCCGCGGCTATTCAACAACCTGGAAAGGCAGATTCTGTACCATCTGATAAAGAAAGTTCAGTGAAAAAAAATCAAGAAAATTCTATTGAAGTTGACGAAGATACGACTGCCCCTTCACAATTCAACATTCAAGTTGAAAATCTAATTCCTACGAATGAAAAAATAGTCCAAGAAGCTTCAGAGTTTGCACCTACAAATAAAACTAATACTAATATAACTTCTACGGATTATCACCCTATTCCAAAAGCTCCATCCTCTCCTAATACACCTGAAACAAATCCTATAATCGAAGCTCTACACACTCCTGAAAATCCAGTCGAGGCACCCGTGAAAACACTTATAAATGGAGAAAAACAAATTGAATCTCCAGCAAAAGATAAAACTCCTTTAGATGGAAAAATAACACCCCTTTCACATGCAGAAGAGCCTGTTGAAAGGCCTTCCCTAACTAATGACCAAAAAACCTTATTGGATATGGCCGTTCGTGCAGCTACAAGGGCGTGGAGGAATAGTGTAGAGTTGGCAGAGCAAGCCCAAATAAATATGGAACTTGGTAACAAGTATTGGCAAAATGCGCGTATCAAGTATGCGCTTAAAGATAGTGTTATAACATTAAAGGAGACAGGGGAAACGGTGCAATTAAGGAAAACACCAGAAAATATTCTTGGTTGGGTTAAAGCACAATTGATTTTGTTAACTAATCGTAAAATTGCAATAGAAAAATGGACAGAGGAATCTTTAGAGTACGGAAAAAGAGCCTCAGAAGCACAACTAGAAGCTAAAGCATCGGAAAGGCGCGGTAATGTTACCGATGCACGAAAGTCTGCAGATCGTGCTAAGGCCGCAGAAGGCAAGGTAAAGGAAGCAGCCAGTCAAGTTGAAGAAGCTGTTGCAGGGCAAAAACGTTTATCAGAAGAAATTATTTGTAAAGTTGACGCGGAACTTGCAAAACAGGACACGGAAATCGAAGATATCTCGTCAATTCCTGTATCTCCAACTATTGAAGATGAAAATGAAAAATTAACAGAAGAGAATATTGTTGAAGAGCATAATGATAATGAAGCTACAGCTGAAGAAGACGAAGAAGAGTGGACACCTCCATTACCTGAAGAAAAAAATATTGAGGGGCATAACGAATATGAATCACCTGAAGATACTGAGGAAGACATTTCACAAGAAGACAATCCGAATGAATCAAAAACAATAACAGACGAGGATGAACCAACCCCTTTACCAGATGAAGAAAATATTACTAAGGAACAGGAATTACCAACAATTATTGAAGAAATTGATGAAGACGAGACTCCGAAAGAATTACAAACAATAACCAATGAGGATGAATGGGAAGCTCCATTACCAAACGAAGAAAATATTGATGTCAATGAAGAAGTTGGAGTTCAAACCAACGAAGATGAAGAACAATGGACACCTCCATTACCCGAAGAAAATAATGAGTCACACGAAGAACATGAATTGCCAACGATTATCGAAGAAGAAATAGAGGAAGAAGACGAGACGCCGAAAGAATCTCAAACAATAACCGAAGAAGATTCTGTAAGTATTCCTTCTACGGCGAATTTAACAATAGAAGAAAATAATAATCCGTCTCAAGAGGATGAAAATATACAAAGTGAATATCCACTGCCATCTCTTCCACGCCCTGAAATGTTAATTGGAGAACCTTCTGAAAATCCTTCGCCTTGGAAAAGCTTCTTTGGACATGGTGTTCCATCCAATGAAGACAAAACGAAAGAAAAAGTTCAAGATAAGGAGGAAAAAGAAGAACCTCCTAAAGAAAAGTTAAAAATACGCGTTGATGATTCGGATCCTAATGTAAAGAAAATGCATTTTGCTAAATATGCCTATCCTCCTGAATATCTAAAAATGCTTCTTAACTTTTCCAATATACAACTCGCCGATCCAAAATACCAATGGGTTTCAGTACATTTTGATAAATTGCATAAACGGTTCCATGTCTTCTTGCAAGGAAACGTACAATATATTTAACTAAGCCGTCAATTAGCATATACTCTCGGTTTTGCTTCTGAGAAAGTTCATAGTGGGCAAGTGGCAAAATATATGCCTGATATATCTGGAGGTGTGCGACAATTTTTGGTTTATGCACCAAGGCTCGTTGAAAATAGTATAATTGGAAACGTAACAGCGCCGTTATTGCGGGTTGTGAATGTAAATGGTAAGCCTGGTGATAGTATTTCCGAAGTATATATGACCGAGCATCATCACCGATTACAAGGCAAACGCCATTCAGACATTACTATAGAAATTCGCACCTTAACTGGTAAACTCGTAAAATTTCATTGGGGAACCTGTATACTTACATTACATTTTCAACGCTCTATATTTTAAAAATGACACATGTACCTGTAGATTTAGATAAAATAGACTGGGAGCCTTTTTTGGCCGCCCAAGATGGAGGTTCAAGATTAATAGAAGGAAGTCGTTATTTTCAAGGAACAAATTATCAAAGAGGATTTGGTTTATTAGGATCTGTTGGTAGGTTTCTAATGCCAATAGTCAAAAATTTGGCCACAAGTGCAGGACAAGAGGCAGTTAATGTTGGAAAAAATATCCTTGAAGATGTTTCACAAGGCCGTTCTGTTAGTGAGGCTATGAAGCAACATGGAAGCGAAGGGCTTCAAAAAGTAGGAAAAAAGCTTCAACAATGCGGAAAAGGCAAAAGAAAACGTAAACAAAATATTGTTATCAAAAATTTAGGGGAAAACCGCCGACGCCGCTACAGAGATCAACTCAGTTTAGAAGACTAATGAGTATATAAGCATCATAATAAAAAGAGATTCCAATCAAAATGACTACATTAAAGAAAATTGACAAAGATAGTTCAGAAGGTATAGACAATCGTTTATCCTTCTTTTCTATTCCCTCTACTAATGTGGGTATTATTCGTTCGGCATATAAAGAATTACTGCCTCTTAATGCATTAAATCAATCCGCAGGCCCTTTTATTTTTCGGTACTTTGGCGACTCACTATATCTTGATTTGAGCAAAACCTATTTTAGTCTCGCTTTATCCTTAGAAAGGAAACATGCAACTAGTGATGAATGGGTTCCTATCTCAGACGGTGAAGCTGCCGATTTGAAAGGAGATAAATTTACAGGAGTTGCTCAATATTTAGGTCTTACATGGATTCGTCGTCTAACTCTTTCAATAAATGGTGTTCAATGTTATGATTCAGGTATTCACTATGCATATAGATGTATACTTTTACACGAACTTGGAGCGAGTCGAGAGGTAAGCAAAGGTCTCTATGAAGCTTCACTTTATTATAAGGATGCAGCGGATAAGGATGCTTTTGATGGTAATGGCTTTAGATCGCGGGCTTCTCGTTTTGCTAATGGCCAAATCTGTAGATTATTTTCCCACTTAGATTATGATATGGCGCGTCAAAATCAGCTTCTAATCCCGAATAGCGATGTGATTTGGACTCTTTACAGAAATACCGATGAATTTCTTATTCATACCCCTAAGTATCGCATAGCTACAGGCGGGGAACTGATAAGTAATACAAACTCTTATCGTCTGCGTCTTCATGATATGAGAATTTATGTTAAGCAAGTCGATTTAAGTATGTCTCTAAATAATGCTATTTCTAGACATTTGGAGCAGTCTCCAGCGAAGTACGCTTATAGAAAAATAGAAATTCGGAGTGTATTTCTTGTAAAAGGTCGTCATGAAATTACACATCCCGCATTCACTAGTACATGTCCTCGCCGTTTAATAATATGTTTTGTAGGTTCACCAGCATATACTGGAAATACTGCATTATCCCCATTTACTTTTGAACACGCTAATTTGCGATCAGTTTCTGCAGAATTTGGTGGATTCCAATTTCCTGCGGTGCCATATGACCTTGATTTTGCTAAAGGTAATTTCGTTCGCGCTTATGTTGATACTTATGTTGGTATGGATCTAGATAACTGGCCAAATTCTGACCAAAGAACTCTCGATATCAGTATGAAAGAATTTTCAAAATCCTCTTGCTTCTTTGTTATACCGATGACTTCAACCCTTGAAGATACAAACGGCCTAGAATTAATAAGACAAGGTACAACAACTGTTCGTTGTCTTTTTAATCAACCAGTCAAGGAATCGGGGTATGAAATGATAATAATGGGAGAGTTCGATGCAATCATGTCCATAAATGCAGATCGTGTGTTAAGTACGGATGGATCAGTTTAGAACATGAATTCTCTCCAAATTGAAACTATTTTACAACGGTACAAGCCTTTAAATAATAAATTTATTGGCGTGTTTTCTTCTAATAATATTCCTAATATTGGAACACACAAGCCTTTTTGTTTTGTGGCAAATACGATGCGGAAAGGTACGGTTGGTGAACATTGGATTGCCTGTTATTCAGACACTCCAGATACATTGGAATATTTTGACTCTTTTGCCGAAGAACCAAATTGTGACATGAGACAGTCAATGCTTAATCGTTTTACCAAAGTAAAGCAAAATAAATTTTCATTACAATCACCTCTTTCAGATACTTGTGGCCATTATTGTATTTGCTTCCTTATCCTACGTTCGAAACAGGGTAATACTTTTTCATCCGTTCTTCAGAAGTTACATTCAATCCCTTCAGAGGGGCGCGATTTTGTTTTAAAACGGTTTCTAACCCGTCTATCGCTGATGCCTAGTATATAAGATAATAAATAAATATCTGCATAATAAAAAATGATGTACCTTGTTTTTCTATTTATCTTTCTATGCGGAGTTGAAGCAGAAATATATAAGCAAAATGATACTAATATTCTTTATCCCCTTCATGGGCCAATCCCTCCCAATGTAAATGCATGCTTTATTGTTGACAGCTCCCATGCTCTTTCGATAGGTCCTTCAGGAAATCCTAATAAAGATATGTTTCTATTAATAGCATATGTTCTGGATTTAGGGTTAATTTTTGTTTTGGCGGTAGTGTTTAGAGCCCATGTTAATTTAAGAAGAAATGGCGAAATTCCTGGAATTCGTTTTGCGAAAGGACCTCTTGGTATATAAGTAAAGGAAATAAGCTTATAGAGAAATTTTACCAGAGGACATGATCATGCGTACTAGTGCTGATATGTCAGAATTTAGACAACATGTTAAATATTCATCAAAATCACCTCCCCCTCATGTGCGTGTCAAGACTGGATCGTTGCTTCAATTACTTTGTAAATTTAATGGAGGGTGTGCACCAGAATCGCTTCACAGAGAAATGCGTAAAAAATACAACGAAAATGTACAATTCCTACAATCACTCACAAGCATGACTAATGAAGATATCGCTGCTGCCGGAATTGGTCAAGGAGGATTCTCTGAGGAAAATATGAAGCCCGGAAAGAAGGCATTAGTTACAAATCATTTACGACATATTCAATTTGAAATATATCCAAGTAAATTGACAAAGATTGGTGCCGATCGAATATTTGCATTAAGAGGATATTTACGTGTGACAATCAGGCAATATTTCTATGTTCGACATCACATAGACCTTGTTTATCCGCATCTGCCTCTTGTTTGCGTTGTTGGCGGAAGAAACCATCAATATTTCTATCCTCTGGAATGTTTGGACTTTGTTGAAGTTGAAGAACAAAAGAATTAATACATATAAATTTTACTTTTTATTTAAATAAATTTAAAAAATTTTCTACAAAAATTAATTATCTACAAGATTTATTTTCTTTTATATTTTTGTTTAACTATTTTTTCTTCGACATTTATTGTTTAAGAATTCTATTACTTTAAAAAATTTTTATTTAAAAATCATATATTCATTCAAAATTTTTAAATTAATAAAATTTTTAATTATTTCTCATTAAAATATTTTTTCTTAAAAATTATTTTATTTTTTTAATTTATTATTTTTTCCAAAAATTAATTGATTGTATTAAGTATAGTTGCTTTTATTCCAAAAATTTATTTTATTTATTCTATTTATATAAAAATTAAAGATCTATTTTGATAAAGACCATACAGCGTTGCAAAGGTGCTAATGCGTCCGATCTGGCAAGTTAAGCAACGCTGATCCTTCTTGTTGTTTTTAAAACCCTATTAAGCCTTTAGATTTGACATGAAGTACCAAAAATTTTTAAACCTCGAAAATGTACATATTTCTAATCATAGATAGAGCCAGTAGATCTCAAACCGGTTGTTTTAAACATTTTTGAAAAGTAAAAATTATTTATTTAAAAATGGTAATTTTAAGCGGCTTTTAAGACAACTTGTTTGTCTTAAAAGTCGATTATAGACTACTTACGATAAACTTTTATGGGGTAATTATTTTTTGACTGACTATATTTAAAATGGATTTTCTCGATGGTGATAAAAGATACCAAAACAAATCAAACGGTTTCTGATACAGCACATACTAGTGTATTTAATTTACCAAGACGAATTGTACCCGATCAATATACCATAAGATATAATACGATAAACTTTTATGGGGTAATTATTTTTTGACTGACTATATTTAAAATTGATTTTCTCGATGGTGATAAAAGATACCAAAACAAATCAAACGGTTTCTGATACAGCACATACTAGTGTATTTAATTTACCAAGACGAATTGTACCCGATCAATATACCATAAGATATAATACGATAAACTTTTATGGGGTAATTATTTTTTGACTGATATTTTTTGACTGACTATACAGCACATACTAGTGTATTTAATTTACCAAGACGAATTGTACCCTATCAATATACCATAAGATATAATACGATAAACTTTTGTGGGGTAATTATTTTTTGACTGATTATATTTAAAATGGATTTTCTCGATGGTGATAAAAGATACCAAAACAAATCAAACGGTTTCTGATACAACACATACTAGTGTATTTAATTTACCAAGACGAATTGTACCCGATCAATATACCATAAGATATAATACGATAAACTTTTATGGGGTAATTATTTTTTGACTGACTATATTTAAAATTGATTTTCTCGATGGTGATAAAAGATACCAAAACAAATCAAACGGTTTCTGATACAGCACATACTAGTGTATTTAATTTACCAAGACGAATTGTACCCGATCAATATACCATAAGATATAATACGATAAACTTTTATGGGGTAATTATTTTTTGACTGACTATATTTAAAATTGATTTTCTCGATGGTGATAAAAGATACCAAAACAAATCAAACGGTTTCTGATACAGCACATACTAGTGTATTTAATTTACCAAGACGAATTGTACCCGATCAATATACCATAAGATATAATACGATAAACTTTTATGGGGTAATTATTTTTTGACTGACTATATTTAAAATGGATTTTCTCGATGGTGATAAAAGATACCAAAACAAATCAAACGGTTTCTGATACAGCACATACTAGTGTATTTAATTTACCAAGACGAATTGTACCCGATCAATATACCATAAGATATAATACGATAAACTTTTATGGGGTAATTATTTTTTGACTGACTATATTTAAAATGGATTTTCTCGATGGTGATAAAAGATACCAAAACATATCAAACGGTTTCTGATACAGCACATACTAGTGTATTTAATTTACCAAGACGAATTGTACCCGATCAATATACCATAAGATATAATACGATAAACTTTTATGGGGTAATTATTTTTTGACTGACTATATTTAAAATTGATTTTCTCGATGGTGATAAAAGATACCAAAACAAATCAAACGGTTTCTGATACAGCACATACTAGTGTATTTAATTTACCAAGACGAATTGTACCCGATCAATATACCATAAGATATAATACGATAAACTTTTATGGGGTAATTATTTTTTGACTGACTATATTTAAAATTGATTTTCTCGATGGTGATAAAAGATACCAAAACAAATCAAACGGTTTCTGATACAGCACATACTAGTGTATTTAATTTACCAAGACGAATTGTACCCGATCAATATACCATAAGATATAATACGATAAACTTTTATGGGGTAATTATTTTTTGAATGACTATATTTAAAATTGATTTTCTCGATGGTGATAAAAGATACCAAAACAAATCAAACGGTTTCTGATACAGCACATACTAGTGTATTTAATTTACCAAGACGAATTGTACCCGATCAATATACCATAAGATATAATACGATAAACTTTTATGGGGTAATTATTTTTTGACTGACTATATTTAAAATGGATTTTCTCGATGGTGATAAAAGATACCAAAACAAATCAAACGTTTTCTGATACAGCACATAATAGTGTATTTAATTTACCAAGACGAATTGTACCCGATCAATATACCATAAGATATAATACGATAAACTTTTATGGGGTAATTATTTTTTGACTGACTATATTTAAAATTGATTTTCTCGATGGTGATAAAAGATACCAAAACAAATCAAACGGTTTCTGATACAGCACATACTAGTGTATTTAATTTACCAAGACGAATTGTACCCGATCAATATACCATAAGATATAATACGATAAACTTTTATGGGGTAATTATTTTTTGACTGACTATATTTAAAATGGATTTTCTCGATGGTGATAAAAGATACCAAAACATATCAAACGGTTTCTGATACAGCACATACTAGTGTATTTAATTTACCAAGACGAATTGTACCCGATCAATATACCATAAGATATAATACGATAAACTTTTATGGGGTAATTATTTTTTGACTGACTATATTTAAAATTGATTTTCTCGATGGTGATAAAAGATACCAAAACAAATCAAACGGTTTCTGATACAGCACATACTAGTGTATTTAATTTACCAAGACGAATTGTACCCGATCAATATACCATAAGATATAATACGATAAACTTTTATGGGGTAATTATTTTTTGACTGACTATATTTAAAATTGATTTTCTCGATGGTGATAAAAGATACCAAAACAAATCAAACGGTTTCTGATACAGCACATACTAGTGTATTTAATTTACCAAGACGAATTGTACCCGATCAATATACCATAAGATATAATACGATAAACTTTTATGGGGTAATTATTTTTTGACTGACTATATTTAAAATGGATTTTCTCGATGGTGATAAAAGATACCAAAACAAATCAAACGTTTTCTGATACAGCACATACTAGTGTATTTAATTTACCAAGACGAATTGTACCCGATCAATATACCATAAGATATAATACGATAAACTTTTATGGGGTAATTATTTTTTGACTGACTATATTTAAAATTGATTTTCTCGATGGTGATAAAAGATACCAAAACAAATCAAACGGTTTCTGATACAGCACATACTAGTGTATTTAATTTACCAAGACGAATTGTACCCGATCAATATACCATAAGATATAATACGATAAACTTTTATGGGGTAATTATTTTTTGACTGACTATATTTAAAATGGATTTTCTCGATGGTGATAAAAGATACCAAAACATATCAAACGGTTTCTGATACAGCACATACTAGTGTATTTAATTTACCAAGACGAATTGTACCCGATCAATATACCATAAGATATAATACGATAAACTTTTATGGGGTAATTATTTTTTGACTGACTATATTTAAAATTGATTTTCTCGATGGTGATAAAAGATACCAAAACAAATCAAACGGTTTCTGATACAGCACATACTAGTGTATTTAATTTACCAAGACGAATTGTACCCGATCAATATACCATAAGATATAATACGATAAACTTTTATGGGGTAATTATTTTTTGACTGACTATATTTAAAATTGATTTTCTCGATGGTGATAAAAGATACCAAAACATCAAACGGTTTCTGATACAGCACATACTAGTGTATTTAATTTACCAAGACGAATTGTACCCGATCAATATACCATAAGATATAATACGATAAACTTTTATGGGGTAATTATTTTTTGACTGACTATATTTAAAATTGATTTTCTCGATGGTGATAAAAGATACCAAAACAAATCAAACGGTTTCTGATACAGCACATACTAGTGTATTTAATTTACCAAGACGAATTGTACCCGATCAATATACCATAAGATATAATACGATAAACTTTTATGGGGTAATTATTTTTTGACTGACTATATTTAAAATGGATTTTCTCGATGGTGATAAAAGATACCAAAACATATCAAACGGTTTCTGATACAGCACATACTAGTGTATTTAATTTACCAAGACGAATTGTACCCGATCAATATACCATAAGATATAATACGATAAACTTTTATGGGGTAATTATTTTTTGACTGACTATATTTAAAATTGATTTTCTCGATGGTGATAAAAGATACCAAAACAAATCAAACGGTTTCTGATACAGCACATACTAGTGTATTTAATTTACCAAGACGAATTGTACCCGATCAATATACCATAAGATATAATACGATAAACTTTTATGGGGTAATTATTTTTTGACTGACTATATTTAAAATTGATTTTCTCGATGGTGATAAAAGATACCAAAACAAATCAAACGGTTTCTGATACAGCACATACTAGTGTATTTAATTTACCAAGACGAATTGTACCCGATCAATATACCATAAGATATAATACGATAAACTTTTATGGGGTAATTATTTTTTGACTGACTATATTTAAAATTGATTTTCTCGATGGTGATAAAAGATACCAAAACAAATCAAACGGTTTCTGATACAGCACATACTAGTGTATTTAATTTACCAAGACGAATTGTACCCGATCAATATACCATAAGATATAATACGATAAACTTTTATGGGGTAATTATTTTTTGACTGACTATATTTAAAATGGATTTTCTCGATGGTGATAAAAGATACCAAAACAAATCAAACGGTTTCTGATACAGCACATACTAGTGTATTTAATTTACCAAGACGAATTGTACCCGATCAATATACCATAAGATATAATACGATAAACTTTTATGGGGTAATTATTTTTTGACTGACTATATTTAAAATTGATTTTCTCGATGGTGATAAAAGATACCAAAACAAATCAAACGGTTTCTGATACAGCACATACTAGTGTATTTAATTTACCAAGACGAATTGTACCCGATCAATATACCATAAGATATAATACGATAAACTTTTATGGGGTAATTATTTTTTGACTGACTATATTTAAAATTGATTTTCTCGATGGTGATAAAAGATACCAAAACAAATCAAACGGTTTCTGATACAGCACATACTAGTGTATTTAATTTACCAAGACGAATTGTACCCGATCAATATACCATAAGATATAATACGATAAACTTTTATGGGGTAATTATTTTTTGACTGACTATATTTAAAATTGATTTTCTCGATGGTGATAAAAGATACCAAAACAAATCAAACGGTTTCTGATACAGCACATACTAGTGTATTTAATTTACCAAGACGAATTGTACCCGATCAATATACCATAAGATATAATACGATAAACTTTTATGGGGTAATTATTTTTTGACTGACTATATTTAAAATGGATTTTCTCGATGGTGATAAAAGATACCAAAACAAATCAAACGGTTTCTGATACAGCACATACTAGTGTATTTAATTTACCAAGACGAATTGTACCCGATCAATATACCATAAGATATAATACGATAAACTTTTATGGGGTAATTATTTTTTGACTGACTATATTTAAAATTGATTTTCTCGATGGTGATAAAAGATACCAAAACAAATCAAACGGTTTCTGATACAGCACATACTAGTGTATTTAATTTACCAAGACGAATTGTACCCGATCAATATACCATAAGATATAATACGATAAACTTTTATGGGGTAATTATTTTTTGACTGACTATATTTAAAATGGATTTTCTCGATGGTGATAAAAGATACCAAAACAAATCAAACGGTTTCTGATACAGCACATACTAGTGTATTTAATTTACCAAGACGAATTGTACCCGATCAATATACCATAAGATATAATACGATAAACTTTTATGGGGTAATTATTTTTTGACTGACTATATTTAAAATGGATTTTCTCGATGGTGATAAAAGATACCAAAACATATCAAACGGTTTCTGATACAGCACATACTAGTGTATTTAATTTACCAAGACGAATTGTACCCGATCAATATACCATAAGATATAATACGATAAACTTTTATGGGGTAATTATTTTTTGACTGACTATATTTAAAATTGATTTTCTCGATGGTGATAAAAGATACCAAAACAAATCAAACGGTTTCTGATACAGCACATACTAGTGTATTTAATTTACCAAGACGAATTGTACCCGATCAATATACCATAAGATATAATACGATAAACTTTTATGGGGTAATTATTTTTTGACTGACTATATTTAAAATTGATTTTCTCGATGGTGATAAAAGATACCAAAACAAATCAAACGGTTTCTGATACAGCACATACTAGTGTATTTAATTTACCAAGACGAATTGTACCCGATCAATATACCATAAGATATAATACGATAAACTTTTATGGGGTAATTATTTTTTGACTGACTATATTTAAAATGGATTTTCTCGATGGTGATAAAAGATACCAAAACAAATCAAACGGTTTCTGATACAGCACATACTAGTGTATTTAATTTACCAAGACGAATTGTACCCGATCAATATACCATAAGATATAATACGATAAACTTTTATGGGGTAATTATTTTTTGACTGACTATATTTAAAATTGATTTTCTCGATGGTGATAAAAGATACCAAAACAAATCAAACGGTTTCTGATACAGCACATACTAGTGTATTTAATTTACCAAGACGAATTGTACCCGATCAATATACCATAAGATATAATACGATAAACTTTTATGGGGTAATTATTTTTTGACTGACTATATTTAAAATGGATTTTCTCGATGGTGATAAAAGATACCAAAACATATCAAACGGTTTCTGATACAGCACATACTAGTGTATTTAATTTACCAAGACGAATTGTACCCGATCAATATACCATAAGATATAATACGATAAACTTTTATGGGGTAATTATTTTTTGACTGACTATATTTAAAATTGATTTTCTCGATGGTGATAAAAGATACCAAAACAAATCAAACGGTTTCTGATACAGCACATACTAGTGTATTTAATTTACCAAGACGAATTGTACCCGATCAATATACCATAAGATATAATACGATAAACTTTTATGGGGTAATTATTTTTTGACTGACTATATTTAAAATTGATTTTCTCGATGGTGATAAAAGATACCAAAACAAATCAAACGGTTTCTGATACAGCACATACTAGTGTATTTAATTTACCAAGACGAATTGTACCCGATCAATATACCATAAGATATAATACGATAAACTTTTATGGGGTAATTATTTTTTGACTGACTATATTTAAAATTGATTTTCTCGATGGTGATAAAAGATACCAAAACAAATCAAACGGTTTCTGATACAGCACATACTAGTGTATTTAATTTACCAAGACGAATTGTACCCGATCAATATACCATAAGATATAATACGATAAACTTTTATGGGGTAATTATTTTTTGACTGACTATATTTAAAATGGATTTTCTCGATGGTGATAAAAGATACCAAAACAAATCAAACGGTTTCTGATACAGCACATACTAGTGTATTTAATTTACCATGACGAATTGTACCCGATCAATATACCATAAGATATAATACGATAAACTTTTATGGGGTAATTATTTTTTGACTGACTATATTTAAAATTGATTTTCTCGATGGTGATAAAAGATACCAAAACAAATCAAACGGTTTCTGATACAGCACATACTAGTGTATTTAATTTACCAAGACGAATTGTACCCGATCAATATACCATAAGATATAATACGATAAACTTTTATGGGGTAATTATTTTTTGACTGACTATATTTAAAATGGATTTTCTCGATGGTGATAAAAGATACCAAAACAAATCAAACGGTTTCTGATACAGCACATACTAGTGTATTTAATTTACCAAGACGAATTGTACCCGATCAATATACCATAAGATATAATACGATAAACTTTTATGGGGTAATTATTTTTTGACTGACTATATTTAAAATTGATTTTCTCGATGGTGATAAAAGATACCAAAACAAATCAAACGGTTTCTGATACAGCACATACTAGTGTATTTAATTTACCAAGACGAATTGTACCCGATCAATATACCATAAGATATAATACGATAAACTTTTATGGGGTAATTATTTTTTGACTGACTATATTTAAAATGGATTTTCTCGATGGTGATAAAAGATACCAAAACAAATCAAACGGTTTCTGATACAGCACATACTAGTGTATTTAATTTACCAAGACGAATTGTACCCGATCAATATACCATAAGATATAATACGATAAACTTTTATGGGGTAATTATTTTTTGACTGACTATATTTAAAATGGATTTTCTCGATGGTGATAAAAGATACCAAAACATATCAAACGGTTTCTGATACAGCACATACTAGTGTATTTAATTTACCAAGACGAATTGTACCCGATCAATATACCATA
Organism: Meloidogyne arenaria; assembly: GCA_036172955.1. NCBI lineage: Eukaryota > Metazoa > Nematoda > Chromadorea > Rhabditida > Meloidogynidae > Meloidogyne > Meloidogyne arenaria. The sequence continues at coordinate 88,720 of JARQAB010000090.1, forward strand.
AGATATAATACGATAAACTTTTATGGGGTAATTATTTTTTGACTGACTATATTTAAAATTGATTTTCTCGATGGTGATAAAAGATACCAAAACAAATCAAACGGTTTCTGATACAGCACATACTAGTGTATTTAATTTACCAAGACGAATTGTACCCGATCAATATACCATAAGATATAATACGATAAACTTTTATGGGGTAATTATTTTTTGACTGACTATATTTAAAATTGATTTTCTCGATGGTGATAAAAGATACCAAAACAAATCAAACGGTTTCTGATACAGCACATACTAGTGTATTTAATTTACCAAGACGAATTGTACCCGATCAATATACCATAAGATATAATACGATAAACTTTTATGGGGTAATTATTTTTTGACTGACTATATTTAAAATTGATTTTCTCGATGGTGATAAAAGATACCAAAATAAATCAAACGGTTTCTGATACAGCACATACTAGTGTATTTAATTTACCAAGACGAATTGTACCCGATCAATATACCATAAGATATAATACGATAAACTTTTATGGGGTAATTATTTTTTGACTGACTATATTTAAAATGGATTTTCTCAATGGTGATAAAAGATACCAAAACAAATCAAACGGTTTCTGATACAGCACATACTAGTGTATTTAATTTACCAAGACGAATTGTACCCGATCAATATACCATAAGATATAATACGATAAACTTTTATGGGGTAATTATTTTTTGACTGACTATATTAGTTAAGTGGAATCATGCTGGGACCATTCTATTAAATCAACCTAGGCACATAAACTCATTATATTCCCTAAGGATAACTATTGGGTTGGCCAGACCCTAGTTATCACCTCTACCAAGCCACACCGGTGTGCTTCTCTTCGGGGCACATATTAAAGACTGTTTAACTGGGAACTGATTTATCGGTGAAACAATAAACATTATATAAACATAAGCATGTGAATGGGAGGTGATACAGGAAATAGCGATAAATAATAATTAAAGTGTAATGGTTGGGAAAATCCATTAATGCATAATGCTCGCCCAAAAGATCACCTTTGCTTAGGCAATCAACGGATGTGCCTTACACCTCCCTTGCCCATCTAGACCGTCCCTGGTCGTCTTTAAAAGTAAGGGTGCCCCTTCTCATGTCATCTGAATAAAACATGGCATTTTTAAGTATAGACTTTTTGAGACAACTTTTTCCATTTACATTATCACGTACTTAATTTGAAGACTGCCGAAGCCTCTTCACATACTGCATAATGGCCAAAGCCTGAACAAGTGAACCTCTCAGGCCACTTTGTTCTAAAGCGCATAGTTGACCCTTTGGGTACATTTTTTTGTTCTGAATCTAGCCGAAGCCATTCAGTCTTATTCATATCCTTAACTTGTTTTATGGAAAGAGTTGTCTAAGCTGTTATTTGAGATACCATGTTTTATTTGTTTGATTTCTTAAAATTACTTATAGTTTTCTATCCCATAAGAATTTAAATTTTCCTTAAATTGCCTAAGCGGTTGGTTACTCATCACCCTGATTTGGAATCGAGCATTACGTGGTGGGTATTCATGATTGAAAATTACAATGAAATAAGTAGTTGAGTATACAATATTTAATGTGGGGATAATTTCTAATGAAATTGACAGTGTATAAAAGGAAAGGCAATGAAATAAATTAAATGTATGTAAAATAATCTGAATGGATAACTTAAACAATGCATAAAATAAAATGATTAAACATTTAAAATTAAATAAAATAAACCCATTTATTAGCCTAAGCCACCTTAATCCACTCTCTTCCTTATTTTTGACCGTCCCTGGTCAATTTACTAGTCCAATTTGGGGGGGGGGAGGGGTAAAAATATATTAACAATCAATTCGGTTATACCTAAGTATATTGAAAATAACATTTATTATTGTGAGGATTGGTAGGAAAAATAATTGCTGTAAATTTGTGTATGAGTATTATGGAAAATATGGATTTTCTCCAGTTTTTCCATCGTACTTATACAGATTTAGAGCAGTTATAGTCCATAGCTTAATTCTGAGATAAAATTTGCTAGGTACTAAAAGTAACCTTTAAAAATAAAGATATTTTCTCTGACGAGGCTAATATCTAGTTTTTTTGAAAGTTATTTGTAGTACCAAAGAAATTTTATGTCCTAATGGGAACATTTAAATTGATAATATGAGGATTTGTGGGAAATTATTAAGGTAAAGCATAAGTGTAAATATAAAATTAATGAGATAAATCAAATTTAAAAAAAATTCATCTGTTTAGCCAAGGCCAAGAGCATTAAGTCCCAATTCAGTTTGTTTTGCCATCCAAATGGTCCGCATTACATGAAAAAATGATGTTAGAATTTATTCATTTATTAATTAAACTTTAACCCGAATTTTACCCAATACATTAGATCATAAATTACGCATGTTGCTTGTTTGGTTGCCGAAGCATCATTTGAATTGCATTGTCTTTGAGTTCTTTTGTTTTGTTGACGAGATAGAGGGTCATATTGAGACCTAATTGATGTATCTGAATTTATAATATTGTTTTATTTATTAATTAAATAAATTATTTTGTCTTAAACCAACTTCTTTTTTTTAACTTATCTTTAAGTGTTCAGTCTCAAACTAGTTGTTTTATTGATGGCCCAATCTTATTAAGTGAAAGAATTAAGTTTATTAGTTATTATCTTTCCATATAATTTCCATAGAACTAAATTTATCAACGCCGGGTCGAGTTTATTAAAGGATCCATTTTTCACTGCATTTTGAGCGCTTCAGCTTATTAGGTTCTAGAATTTACTAGAATTTATCTATGTGCATGCAAATCCTATGGTAGACCTAGATCCCCCTGATTATTATCAATAAAAATGGAAAAATTTTAGTAGTAGAAATTAAAATTCGATAAAAACAAATGACGAACACAGAGGGGAAATGTGTCTTAAACAAAAATTAAAAAAAAATTTTTTTTTTTAATCAAAAATTTATCGATTCTGAGTGATTATAGATAATTTTTAAGCTTTGAAGTAATTATTAAAAGTTTATATGTTGTTAATTTCGAGAGAAAAAAAAATTTATAATTCTAATGTAGAATGATTTTCTTAAGAAGAGAAATGAACTATATTACCAGAAAAAAAAAGAAGAATGCATTTTATTAACAGAAAACATAGTATTTATAGAAAATATATTCAGATGACTAGTTAAATCGAGATATTTTGTTCTCGTTTTTGAAATTGTAACATATGTGACACTTACAGAAAAGGTTATAAACCATTAAGAACCCAATACTTAAATTATTCTTATAAAATTTTACATGTTTGCTAAGAAAGCTTTTTTTTAGTTTCGAAATAACTATTTTAATAACCCAGAAACCGGCCTAAACCCTACTCAAGTAATCCTATTCAGTATGAAAGAAATAGCACAAAAAAATAAATGAAAAATGAAAAAAAAACAAATATTTTACAGAGCTTTTTGAAAATGAGTAGTTGTTTAAAAACATTAAGTTTAATTATTTACAAAATTTAATTTTATTTTCTTAAGTGAAGCTAAACAAGTTAAAAGTATTTAAATAATTTACTCGCCAATATATTTTTGGAGAAAGAATTTACAGATGCCACGGCATATGAGATGTTTAAAAGGAAAAATACTTAGTATTCTAATTAACTAATTGAAGGATAGTTTTGCCTTTCTTAAGCGAAAAATCGGATTAACCCAAGATAGTTTTTTTTAATTCATTTCAAATTTTACTTTTGCTTTTCTTTTGTGATTTTTGGCTTACTATTGAAGTAAAAATGAAAGTATTGAATAAGATTAAATAATATTTGGATTAAAATGGAAAGTTTTTTTAAGAATTCCACATTGAATAGATGGTAAAAGCACTGAAACAAACATATCTATTTCCACTATTATATAAGGAATTTATAGATAAGAAATCATAGCTTTTTTGGAGAAGAGTTTGAGCTTAATTAAAATGAATTGTCATACTAGAGAATATAGATGATGAGTCTATGAAATCAACTTGACTTCATTTATGAAAAAGTCACCAGCCTGAAAGCAAGCTCTATCAAAATCACTTGTCTTCTTTTAGATATTTAACCATTGAAATTTTAAAAAAAAAAATTAACCCAGAAAATTTGCCTAAACAGTTTAGATTTGGATTGAGATATTGATCGATTATGCTATTGCTTATCGTTTAACCCCATTTATTTTTTTTATTTATCATTTTTTAACCCAATTACCCTTTTTTCTCTAATTTATTTTCAAAAAAAGGATTTTTTTTAAGGTGAGCATGTTTTTAGCATTAGGTGAGATAATAACAAATTAAGCACGATTTTATTTCTAATGAGAAGATGAAGAATAGATGGGGCGCGTGATGCGATAGTACGATTAACATTTGCGAGATAGTTTTGGAAATGCACTTATTGATTAAGGCAACAAGAAAAATTTTAAAGACCTCTAAAATTAATGACTTTTAAAGGACCCCTGTGATTATTAGAAATATGATTTAGTAAAAGAACTTTTAGTTAGTAACGGTAAATGAAATTAAAGAAAATCTAATGAACTTAAATAAACTTAAAAACTTAAAACTTAATCCTTCTCATTCTACATTCTTCTCAAAAATTTGTCTTAAAACTCGATGTGATTACTAAAAAGGTTTAGAGTCTTAAACAAACAAAGGATGAAAACATTTTAATTATACCTCGACAGAAATACAATAATAAAATTATGTTTAATCATTTCATTAATTTATAGTGTGGCAAAACACATTCTCAGAATGTTAATCCTTCTCATTCTACAGCAATTTTGACGGAAATTTTCTAAATTCAACCCAGAAAAAGGCCTAAACCACTCGCTAAACAAGTACTATCAGTCTAAGAGAAATAGAGGAGCAAAAATGAAATGACAAAAAAAAATTTATGAAAACCAATATTTCTAGATTTTAATTCAAGGTATTAGTTGGAGTTAAGTATTAGAAGTAATCTAATGTTTATTTCTCAAAGATAAGGTTAGACAAGTGCATAATATTTAAGAAATAGTTTTTTTTTGAAAAAGAAATAAAAGTATTGTTATGATCTAATTGAATGGACTAGTTTTTTTTTTTACCCTTCAATTCCACACAAAGTATCCTATTTCTCTTTTTTGGCCCCTATCTTTATTAAAATAAAGGTCATAATGTTAGAATCTTGATTAAGTAATAGAATTCTTCCTAATATAATTACGGATTAGAATTTTTAACTAATTTAGTTTAATGCAAATAATCATTGGTTATGTGAATTTAAAATAATTGCAAGTACATATTTGAGAATTATTTAATGCACTCAGACGAAAAGAGCAAAAGATTTAACCGATTAGGTATGCCAAAATCAGTTGTTTTTTTCGTTGTTTTAACCATTGAAATTATTATTTTCTAAATCACCCAGAAGTTTTGCCTAGACATCTTTGGTTCAGAATATTTATAGCATTTTATTGTTTACCTCACAGTTTGCTCTTTTCTTTTATTTGACAATATATCGCATTAGCTACTCTCATTTTCAAAGTATTTTTTGAGGGAAGCATGCATAGAAAGAAAATAGCTATCGAACAAAATTTGTATTTGTTTCACAGATTTTCTAATGCCAATTAAAAATCACAATGAAAGATAAATGAAAATAAAGGTTTCCGAAATTTCTTTAATCTAAAAAAAATTTAAAGTATGTTATCTTTTACTTAGAGAATTGACAGTGCTTAAATAAACACTTTTGACTCGTTTTCGATTACGTTCTAATAGGGAACTTAATTTAACCAAAATGTTCTTTAGTTTAATATAAACTTTAAAAAAAATAATGAGGATAAAAGCGAGCAAATTTCAGGATTGAAAAAGTGTTAAAGTATAAAAAACCCTTAATATTCCGAATTTGAAAAAAACGTTTTCTTTTTGCAATTTGGTTCGTTAATTCAGATAAATTACATAGAAGTTATGATAGATTTTTTAGATAGACAACAAGATTTTTCAGAGAGACCAAAACTAATAATTTAGGATCAGAAGGGTTTGATTCTTTTATGACTCCCATTCATTAAGAGGAAATGCATAATTTGGTTGTATAGGGGTATAATATCTTTGGAGAAAAGATATTGGACAATTTAGTTTTTTTTTGAGTGATTTAAAAATAATTCATTTTCTTTTTTTTTAAATTGTACATATTTATATATGTAACATAGTTTAGTATTGTTCTTATCTTAACCCAAAACTAAAAAAAAATCTGAACTAAATCAGAAAATTTATTTAAAGTAAGACCAAACAAAAAAATCTTGTTTACTCATTAAAAACGCAATGAATTTTCAACGTGTTGCCTAAGCTGTTTACGTCACCAAAAATTCTAAAACCAAAATTCTAAAACCAGGTCTAAAACCATTTTTAAAAAAAAGAGAAAAATGAGTCAAAAACCTTCCGAAGAAAATCCTTTTAAAATCGAAATTGGTTGCTAACAAATAGTTAACTAAATCTATTAAATCCGTCATGACTTTCTAGACAATATCAATTAATTAAAAATTTGCTTTTTAGCAGCGCAGCAATAATCGAAAAAAAAGGAGTCCTAAGATTTGACTTGAGCTGTAGAAAAACTTGGCTCTTTCATTGAGTTGTTTAAACAGTAGAATGTAATTGAAAGTAGTTTGAATCTTTGTTTCCTCAAAAATCCGCAAAAATCCTCACATACAGCAAATAGCCTATTATAAATACTCAGTTGTAGAGGTTATTTTAACACAAAGAAGTGACATTTCTTGGAATTTATGTAATATGAGCACAAAAGAATATTTCTATGATCAATTTATTGATTCTATTTTTTAGAGAATCTTAACCTAGCAGATTTCTTTTTGAGGATCAATGGAAGACGTTATTTTCTTTGTGTACTAAATCCATAAAACATTTCCCAAAAATTTTCTTTCAATGCTTCAAGAAATAATTTTTTAATTTATAAAAGACAAAGTTACTAAATTAAATTCTAATTAAACCAATTAAACCATGAGTAATTAGTCCAGATCATACTTACAAATCAAAGCGATTTTATTGCTATCTATGCGAAATAACCAGATATTTATTAAACGATTTCGACTAAACAATTTGCAAAAAATACTTTTAACAGACTTAAGTAAGTTCTTGAAAAGGTCACAATGGTTTTACACAATAACAAATACCTGATTTTGTTCCCTAAGGACTGTTGATTGTCTTCTCAATTATTAATAGCAACTCAAAGTTATAACAAAACATTATTTTCCACACAATTCAGAATTTTAACTAATTTTTCTTTAAAAAAGAATTTTTTTTTTTACTGAACCCTTACTTATACATATCATAAGAGATGAATATAAATTAGCTCTTGTCATTTAATTCAGAATATTATTGCTTACTTTCATTGGCATACCTGAAGAAAACTTAGGTTCAGAAAGACTTGCCTAGTCCCAAAAGTTTCTTGCCTAGTCCCTAAAAAGTTTTCCGTTTACAAATCATCTTTGAATGCTCGAAATTTCAATTAATTAATGGAATTTACTTCTAATAAAGGATCGTTATCAAAAATTGAAAACAAATAAGTATAATATGCAAGAGCATTCTCAGATCAATGATTATTCAAGAAAAATAAATTTTTCCCCCTTTTCTTGCAAAACATAATATAATGATCTGTTAGATTACAAAACGAAAACATTTTTAGAAATTAAACAATAATCCTTAAGGCTGCCTAGGCAATAATTTCTAGCTTACATATTTAAAAGGTGATTTCATACGTAAAGGTTCGCACCTTGCATATTATATATGAAATGTTACTAAATATGTAGGAAAAGTACTATAATATTGAGATTTCTTAATTGTGAGATAGATAAATATTGAAAAAAAAATTAACCCCATCAGAATTTAGAGTAGGTCAAATGCTTAGAGAACCTTTTTGTTAAAAGCGTGAATTTTATTATTAAGATATTTGTTTATTGTCTCATTAGTTTAATGTCTTTTTTTTTTGTTTACAGAATTAGGTAAATTAGTTTTATGTAAAACCCAACTATTTTAAGTGTCAGTGTATTTATGTTTGAGTTTACTAGATAAGCCAGTTAGAAAATAAAAGTCAAATAAAAGAAAATAAAGTTGTCGCCACAGAAGCAGATTATTGAATTATAAAATAAGGATTTAATAGAATTTATTTTATTAGGAGAAAGGAACTTAATAACCGATTATCTTAAGGATAAACTGAATTTTGAATTTAATACTAATATTTTTATGAAACATTTAAAGATGCTTAACCCTTAATAAATAAAAAAATAAATTATTACTTCCGAGCTGTCTAGCAATATTCGTTAATTATTTCTATTACTTTGCATTCCATTTACACACTTTAGAAAAATTTCTATAGGTCGATTAAATCTTTTTTTCGCTATTTTACATTAATGATTTACTTGCAATATTTATTTTTAACTCAAGTGTTTTTTTTTTGCTCTAATTGTCTAAAATATATGTATTTTCTAAGCATTATGATCACGTGTTTAAATGAGAGAGCAAAAAAATAAGTTGTAAAACCTTTGGCTTTCCGAAGAAAATGAATTTTTTATTAAAATGGAATCATTATTTATTAGTCCTTCAAATGTAGTCCTTTTAAAAAAATAAAGTCCTTTAAATATTTATGACTAATCCAGACAATATGGACTAATCTTACACCTTGCTCCTTTGTGATTTCCAAAATACATATGCATACTTAAATAAATTGCACTAACTATTAAGTCATAAAAGGTTTTGGCAGTCAAGTGTAAATTATTATCTATTTTTTGGAATCAAGCATTTTTTAATTTTAAGTAAATATGAGAGCCTATTCTTGTCTTTATTGAAATGAATTCATAACACCCCTAAAGATCTTTTATCAGCCATTTTTCTTTCAACGCTTCGAAAGTTAAGCATTTAATGTTTAGCAGAAAAAAAATTTATCCAAATGTACTTAATTGGAATTTTACTTACACTATGTAAAATACAAAATCTTGTTAAACTCCAACAATCGAAAGTAAAAAAAAAATTATTTTCAGTGTGTCAAACATTCTTTTTAGAATGTTTGATCCAAAGACAAATGAATAATTGATTTACAGAATAACAGATGTCCTTTTTGTCCCCGAAGGATTGTTTTTTTTTGTTTATTCTATAATAGTTATTTTGATTTTAATTTGAAGAATTTTGACACAGTTGAAAGCCATTCCGCAATAGAAAAGAGAAAAATATTTTCAGTCTATTAAACACTGGTTGCCCTTGATAGTTGGCGTAAGCTAGTTTATTTTTACAATCTTGCCAGGATTAAATATTTTTGACATAACATAAGCTATGGATAAGTGATTCAGATTGTAAGGAATGAGAATAATTATACTATATATGAAGTGTTAATAAAATCTCTTCTTTAGAGAATCGATTTTACAATTCTGAGAAGTAAAAAAAAAACTTGTCATGGAAAAGTTGAATAAATTAAAATATAATTTATATGTTTTGAACCTAAAGTTTACCCATTAAATATAGCTTTTAAATACATTGAGAAAAATTACTAATTGAATAAAAAGTCAAATTTGTGAAATTTAAGACCCAATTTGTATAAATTTTCTTGAAGAAAATTCTATATTGAAAATAAAGATACATAAACATGGTGAATTTTTGAATGAAAGAAGAATGCCTAGACATTATGATTTTACTCATTACTGATTTAAAATGTTCTCACTTATGAAGAAAAACAACTAAAGGATTATTCTAAAAATATTAACTATTCTTAATCAGTATTCTTGACCATATAAAACATTTTTACCCCTTGAATATATTGAGAAGTGTGAAAAATTATTGAGCTGTTAAATATTCTATTGATTCCAGAACAAATACTATTTGCTATTAAATTTTTTTGTATGAAAGAACATGTAAATTATTCATTTCAAAAATGAATATGGTTCAAAAATCCATTTTGTTCCCTAAGGATTATTGATTTTGTATTCCTATCAAATCATTGTGATAACAACCCAAAATGATATGCAGAACATTATTAATTCAAATATCTTGTAACGTTTGTTTTTATAAAGTACATATGCATTTAGTTATTGTTATGGCTAAAAACATTTAATTCGAAATGGAATTTTCTGAGATCATAAGATTTTCACGCAATATAATTAACTTTATAATAGTTTTTTTTTCGAAACAACTATGGAAAAAAATTTTTTTTTAGTCAATTGAAACTAAAGACAACCTAGGGATTAAGATTTTGAGAGCCTTTAGAAAATTAAGAACTGTGATAAACAAAAGAATTACAAATTTTATACTTAGGAAATTTCACCCCAGGTAGTTTTTGCGGAAAAAAAATTACATTAAGCCTTTTTTATACTAAATTATCGCTACATCTTATTCTTGTCAAAAATGTGCGACTCGGTTCATACACAATAATTCACACTCACTAAAAATTCACACTAGAAATAAAAAAACTTTAACAATTAGCCTTTATTGCATTTTCAACCTTTCTTTCTTCATTTTTCATCTTCAACTTAATTAAAATCCTTAATTTTGCCCGAAGACTGGTTATCGAAATAATGATCTATTCATGTGCTAGCGAAAAGAAAAAAAAAACTTTTTTTTTTGACGTAAGGCAAACCAAAAAAAAAAATTTTATAATCAAATATATAACACCAAAAATATGATCTTTAAGCTGTAAAATAAAATTTTAGGTGTGAAATTCTAAGAAAAATCTGAATAAAAAGATAACAGTATATATTGAAAGATAAGTGATCATTACTATAGTAAGTTAGGCTTCATGATGAAAAATTGCCAAACTAATCATGAAAAATATTTAAAAATGCATTTTCAATACAAGTATGTTCTCTAACTTATTTATTAACTTAAATAAATAGAGGATATGAGGATAAACTTTGACTTTGAATATTTCTCCTCATTTTCTCGAAAATGTGAAATAATGCTTGGGCAGGTTCAGAACTTTTATTTTTGCATTTATATAATTAAAAATTAAGCATTTAGTTGCCTAGGCAAGGAAATAGTAAATTTTATTGAAAGAACACACATTATAATAGAGAAAAATAGATTAAGCTATTATATTCCATAGAACGTATTATATCTGGAACAAAGTTTTATTCTTAAAAAAATACATGCGATTCTCATACACAAAATTCGATATTATAAGTGCCTAGTTAATATATGCAATGATAATGAGTAAGAAAATATCATTTACATATGAAGAGATTAAACTAGTGATGATTCTAAATGTTTATTTTCTCGGAAATCGTAAATTTTGAAGCTTATTTAAAAGGCATTTCAATAAATAATTTTTGAATTCCCTAAATATTTAGAAAACACAAAATAATAATGAACTGAAGAGAAAAAAAAATTCAAAGATAATCAAAATTATTTAAACGCTTTTAAACCCGAGATTTTAATGTAAATAATTTTAGTAGTACCGTTGTAGAATTTCTGTATAGAGTAGAGTTAAATATACATGTAAAAAAATCACTTGAACATAACATATAAAAATGTATAAAAATTTTACTGAATAATTATTAATAAAGGAAAAAAAAATTGCTTGATAATAAAAGATTTTTAGATTAAGATCCTTAAATTTGCCTAAGCATTAAGTAAAAAAAAAATTTTTTATTAAAGAATACTCACTCATGCAATGAATAGTTACAGATATCATTCTTTAAATATACTCATTTATCTTAAATTACTGCGCATAATTTAAAAAAATTTTGCTTTTAAACTGCCTATCAAAATCTTAAGGGTTATTTCGATTGGTAGAGATTATCAAATTTTAAATAAAAGACTTTTCAAGAATATTATTATGAAAGGTCTGATTCGGTGTAAAAATTGTTTAAAAAAAATTAAAATTTCCAGGGTTTCTAAAATAAAAAAAATAAAACCAAAATTATTTAGCAGGTTCCGAAGCCGAATTTTTTTTTAAATTTCTCTTTATACCTTATTTTCCGGATTAATGTACAGTACAGATTAAAATTGCATAGAAAAATTAAGTTAATTGTTCATAAATGAATGTGTAGAAATCCCGCTTATCCTACCACATAATTTAAACAGGAAAGAGAGAACTGAAAAAAAGGAAAAATCTATAGAAATCATTAAGTTGCCTAGGCAGTAATTAAAATTAATTTGAGTGAGCAAACCTCCAATGCGATGACTAACTGTTAAACTCTTCTTAATTTACAACAGACTATTTTTACAAAATTATTGGGCATGAAATTACATAGAAATCCCGCTTATCCTACCACATAATTTAAACAGGCATTTTCGGTTCTTTTATAATTTTTATCGCCGCATCTGTGTCTATGACATTGAAGCACACGCTTTGCGGATTGATAGATTAAAACTAAAAGAAAGTTGACTCCAAAAATAAGAAATTTTACAAAAATATTATTATGAAAGTTTTCAGTGCCAATAGCCTAGGCTTCTAAATGATAGCAGAGTTAAGAAAATAAGAAATAAAAAATTAAATAAAAACATTTAAAATTCAACCGCTCATAACAGAATACATAAAAATCTCGCTTATCCACCTTTAAAAGGAAAAAAACTGAAGGAGAAAAATCTATATTTTAACTTCGTAACATTTTCAGATTATTACTTCGTTATAAAAATTAGTACAGTCGGAACTAAAAAAAATTTCTCGTTCAAAAACTGTCTAGGTGATTTAAATATCAAAGCTTTAGGTTTTTCTTAATAAAGAATATGAAATGTTAAAAAAAAACTTTGAAAAAAAAAATACCAATATGAAAAAAAAATCTATTTATTAGCCTAGGCCTTTAAGCGTTTAAATTTGAAAAAGGACATTAATAAATCCCTGCTAAATAATATAAAGGATGAATTATTAATGTCTCTGCTTTTTGCATATGGAAATGTATTTTTCTCTAGGACTGGCATGAATTTGTGACTGCCGATTAGAAATACGAATAGTTTAGATCTGTTGCAAAGAGAGATTAATAAAAAAAAGAATTTAAAATGAACTTTTTATGAATGTTCTTTCCTAAAGTTTTGGGCTTCATACGGGCATCTAAAATTGCCCAACTTAAAACTATTAAAATTTATTTGACAAGAATTGAAAATACATATACATTGCCTAGGCAAATCAAAATTATAAATTTTCCGTTCCCGTCAATATACAAAATGAGAAATAAACAAGATTACTAAGATTGAAATGTATTTGAGGTTTTAAACGTATAAATTGAACATAATAACTTAATAAGCATTTTATCCTTAATTCTCTAATACATTTTATCCTTAACCATTTAAGGCTGTTTATCCTTAAGGATTTTGTGAATGCGCATTACCTAAACCTTTTTTGAAATATAAAGATTTAGTATGTCATGAGAGAGAAAATATGGAAATCTGATGAGTGCCTAAACACCAAAATTAATAAATGGATAAAGAATAAATTGAATCAACAGAAATCATAAACGAATTAAAAATCATTTTCTGCCATCCCAATAAATTTTGCCTTTTATAAAAGGTTTTGCCTGCGCTGTCACCATTAATAAATTTTCAGTTTTCTTTTTTTTTTATTAAACATATTTTTCGCTTTATTTCACCTTTCTGCTGATCTCCCAAGTAAAAGACTTATTGTTTCGCTGTTCTTTTTTCCTTTATTTTAAAAACACCCAGCTTTAAGTTTCTTTTTTTTTTAATTACTTATTCCCCTATTTTTATTTATTACAAACGTTTATCTTCCTAAAATTTTAATTTAACTTGAAATTCAATTCGTGGGCTTCTAATACTTATATATTAATTAGCACTTTCTTCTCATTTTTTTTATTATTACCCAACTTTTTAAATCCTAAAAACGCCTAGGCACATTTAACACCCAAATTCCTGAGCTTTTTTGATTGGAAAAGATAAGAAATTCTAAAGAAAATTTTCTTGAAATATCATTATGAACAAAAAAAATTAAACAAATTGTAATAGCTTAGGACTGTTTGCAAAAATAAAAACTATTTGAAAAGACCATTAATGAATATATACTTATACATGTGAAAATAGTAAAAAAAAATGTGATAATTTTTGAATGTCACCATTAAAAGATCAGATAGAAGGAAAGGAAAAGCAATAAGCACATACATGAACAAAGAAAATGAACTTGTACTGAATGTTTGTTTTTCGTTTGAGATTAGGAAGTTTACTTAAAGTTTCCCCTTTTAAAAAAAACTCCTAAATTCTATTGAAACTCGAAAAATATCTAGTCACCCAATAAAAATAGCTTTTTTTTTTAATTCTTATTTTCCCGTTAATCTAAATGTCGATTTTTTTTAACAAAGGAGAGAGAAAAATATTAATAAAACTGTTTTTCTTTGGAAATAAAGTGAATTTTCATTGTAAAATACAAATAGTAAAAATACTGATGACTGCCTAAACAAAGAAGAAAAAAAAATAGAACAAAAATTAAAAGAAATACAAATTTTATTTTGTGAGAATAAAAGAAAAATGGGCTTCATTTTATAAAAAAAAACTTGCTTTTGTTTTAATTGCGCTTACTAAAATTGCTGTTATGTAATCTTCCAATTATGCGCCTTATATTCCACTTTGCTTTTTCTTGACTAAAAATTCCGTTATTTTTGAAATATTCAAATATTCTACTACTCTTTTTTTTAAATTTTCTAAAACTTCCTATCATCCCATAAAAACTTTTCTAGCTATTTGCTTAAATCCATTCCACCTAATTTTTTTTAAGAAAACAAAACGGAGAAAATGAAAAATCTATTTATAAGTTAAGATCCTTAATTTGCCTAGGCTGTAAATACTTTGAATAAAAACACACACTTTACAGAGAACAGTTACTGAAATCCCTTTTTATAAACTACTTATTTCTCGCAAAATTAATGGGCATATATCATTTAAATTCTCTCCATAAAAAAATTTTTGTAGGTACTTAAAGTGAATTTCAAATAAAAAAAATTTAAATAAAAATTTCAGAAACATAATAAAAAGTAAATTATAACCGTTAATATAGCCTAGGCCATTAAATACGTTCCTCTAAAAACAACAATAAACCACATTTAGTAAGAAAAAATGTTTGAAATATGAATTACTATTAATTTCATTTTGTAAAGGTTAAAGTATAAAAAAAAAGGAAATTGTAGCTGGAGATAAATATGTAATAGTGAGATTAAACTATTAGAATGAAAAAAAATATATATAATTTTCACACAATGGACTTTGTTCTGTTTAAGCTGATTAATTAACCTAGTATTTGCCTAGTTTCCCAGATTTAAAAAAAACTCTAAAAGTAGTCTGAATATTTAAAAATATATATTGCCTAGGGAAAAAAAGTTCAAATTTTTCTCCGCTAATTTAGTAGGTGAATTTTTTTTTAACGAAGAGAAGATTAAAGAATGAAGGAAAAAAAAATTCAATATAATGTAAATGTCAGAAATATAGATCTGAATAGGTAATATAGATAATGAGTAAATTAAAAGATAAACGAAAAACATAAATTCTGAATATGAATAAATAAAAAGTTGGTATCCATTTTATCCCGAGAGATTTTGCTTTTATTAATTGCGCTATCTAATATTGATCAATCTTTCGCTTTACATTTATACGCTTTTCTGCAATTTTTTCTCAAAAAATATACTTATATTATTGAACTTTTCACTATTAATTAAATTTTTATATAATATAAACCTTTTCTATTTAGAAACACTTAGTTTACTATAATTTTTTAAAGTCCTATAAAATATTTAGGAAAAAAAAAAACCCATTTAGTTCCCTAAGGAGATTGGACCTAATTTATTTTTATTTTTTTTACTTATCTACTTTTCTGGAAGAAACAAAAAAATTTTTTTTTTATTAGATAATAACAAATTGTCTTAAAATCTCAATATAAAATTTATAACTCATATTTTAATTAGGGCCTTTTTCTATTTATTTGTCTAAAAAAAATTTCTATTTTTCTGGATATTTTTATGAGGGCTTTACTTATACTCATTAAATGGCCTAAGCCTATATTGAACGCCCGGGTCTTACATCTTGAAATATACTATCTTACAAAATTCATAATTATTTTTATTAGGGCTTTTCTTTTTAATGGCCTAAGCCTTAATTGAACGCCCGGGTCTTACATCTTGAAAATACTCTTTTTATTTTAATCTGCCCATTATTTCTGCTGCCCCGGGGTCTTATGCTATATTTATTTCTTTATTCTCTATAAATTTTGCCCTAAAATATTTTCTAGCCCTTCTGCCATGCATGGTCTTTTTTAGTTGCCGAAGCATTTTTTTAGCGCGCGAGTTCCCGTGTCCCCATTTTTTTGAACTTTTAAACTTGCTCTGCCATTTTCATGTTCCATTCTTTTTTTGCCAAATCATCCATCCCATGTGCCATATCCATGTACTGCCCAAGAGCATATTCCATTAATCCATTTCCATGTGTTGTCATTCCATTTACTGTTGTTCAAATTCTTCCATTCCATTTTCTGCCCGAGAGCCTCAGGAACGCCAAAGATTCACTTCGGCATCCGGTGCTACCAGTTAAGTGGAATCATGCTGGGACCATTCTATTAAATCAACCTAGGCACATAAACTCATTATATTCCCTAAGGATAACTATTGGGTTGGCCAGACCCTAGTTATCACCTCTACCAAGCCACACCGGTGTGCTTCTCTTCGGGGCACATATTAAAGACTGTTTAACTGGGAACTGATTTATCGGTGAAACAATAAACATTATATAAACATAAGCATGTGAATGGGAGGTGATACAGGAAATAGCGATAAATAATAATTAAAGTGTAATGGTTGGGAAAATCCATTAATGCATAATGCTCGCCCAAAAGATCACCTTTGCTTAGGCAATCAACGGATGTGCCTTACATATTTAAAATTGATTTTCTCGATGGTGATAAAAGATACCAAAACAAATCAAACGGTTTCTGATACAGCACATACTAGTGTATTTAATTTACCAAGACGAATTGTACCCGATCAATATACCATAAGATATAATACGATAAACTTTTATGGGGTAATTATTTTTTGACTGACTATATTTAAAATTGATTTTCTCGATGGTGATAAAAGATACCAAAACAAATCAAACGGTTTCTGATACAGCACATACTAGTGTATTTAATTTACCAAGACGAATTGTACCCGATCAATATACCATAAGATATAATACGATAAACTTTTATGGGGTAATTATTTTTTGACTGACTATATTTAAAATGGATTTTCTCGATGGTGATAAAAGATACCAAAACATATCAAACGGTTTCTGATACAGCACATACTAGTGTATTTAATTTACCAAGACGAATTGTACCCGATCAATATACCATAAGATATAATACGATAAACTTTTATGGGGTAATTATTTTTTGACTGACTATATTTAAAATTGATTTTCTCGATGGTGATAAAAGATACCAAAACAAATCAAACGGTTTCTGATACAGCACATACTAGTGTATTTAATTTACCAAGACGAATTGTACCCGATCAATATACCATAAGATATAATACGATAAACTTTTATGGGGTAATTATTTTTTGACTGACTATATTTAAAATTGATTTTCTCGATGGTGATAAAAGATACCAAAACAAATCAAACGGTTTCTGATACAGCACATACTAGTGTATTTAATTTACCAAGACGAATTGTACCCGATCAATATACCATAAGATATAATACGATAAACTTTTATGGGGTAATTATTTTTTGACTGACTATATTTAAAATTGATTTTCTCGATGGTGATAAAAGATACCAAAACAAATCAAACGGTTTCTGATACAGCACATACTAGTGTATTTAATTTACCAAGACGAATTGTACCCGATCAATATACCATAAGATATAATACGATAAACTTTTATGGGGTAATTATTTTTTGACTGACTATATTTAAAATGGATTTTCTCGATGGTGATAAAAGATACCAAAACAAATCAAACGGTTTCTGATACAGCACATACTAGTGTATTTAATTTACCAAGACGAATTGTACCCGATCAATATACCATAAGATATAATACGATAAACTTTTATGGGGTAATTATTTTTTGACTGACTATATTTAAAATTGATTTTCTCGATGGTGATAAAAGATACCAAAACAAATCAAACGGTTTCTGATACAGCACATACTAGTGTATTTAATTTACCAAGACGAATTGTACCCGATCAATATACCATAAGATATAATACGATAAACTTTTATGGGGTAATTATTTTTTGACTGACTATATTTAAAATTGATTTTCTCGATGGTGATAAAAGATACCAAAACAAATCAAACGGTTTCTGATACAGCACATACTAGTGTATTTAATTTACCAAGACGAATTGTACCCGATCAATATACCATAAGATATAATACGATAAACTTTTATGGGGTAATTATTTTTTGACTGACTATATTTAAAATTGATTTTCTCGATGGTGATAAAAGATACCAAAACAAATCAAACGGTTTCTGATACAGCACATACTAGTGTATTTAATTTACCAAGACGAATTGTACCCGATCAATATACCATAAGATATAATACGATAAACTTTTATGGGGTAATTATTTTTTGACTGATATTTTTTGACTGACTATACAGCACATACTAGTGTATTTAATTTACCAAGACGAATTGTACCCTATCAATATACCATAAGATATAATACGATAAACTTTTGTGGGGTAATTATTTTTTGACTGATTATATTTAAAATGGATTTTCTCGATGGTGATAAAAGATACCAAAACAAATCAAACGGTTTCTGATACAACACATACTAGTGTATTTAATTTACCAAGACGAATTGTACCCGATCAATATACCATAAGATATAATACGATAAACTTTTATGGGGTAATTATTTTTTGACTGACTATATTTAAAATTGATTTTCTCGATGGTGATAAAAGATACCAAAACAAATCAAACGGTTTCTGATACAGCACATACTAGTGTATTTAATTTACCAAGACGAATTGTACCCGATCAATATACCATAAGATATAATACGATAAACTTTTATGGGGTAATTATTTTTTGACTGACTATATTTAAAATGGATTTTCTCGATGGTGATAAAAGATACCAAAACAAATCAAACGGTTTCTGATACAGCACATACTAGTGTATTTAATTTACCAAGACGAATTGTACCCGATCAATATACCATAAGATATAATACGATAAACTTTTATGGGGTAATTATTTTTTGACTGACTATATTTAAAATTGATTT
Organism: Meloidogyne arenaria; assembly: GCA_036172955.1. Classification (NCBI taxonomy): domain Eukaryota; kingdom Metazoa; phylum Nematoda; class Chromadorea; order Rhabditida; family Meloidogynidae; genus Meloidogyne; species Meloidogyne arenaria. Next base: position 107,942 of record JARQAB010000090.1, read on the forward strand.
TCTCGATGGTGATAAAAGATACCAAAACAAATCAAACGGTTTCTGATACAGCACATACTAGTGTATTTAATTTACCAAGACGAATTGTACCCGATCAATATACCATAAGATATAATACGATAAACTTTTATGGGGTAATTATTTTTTGACTGACTATATTTAAAATTGATTTTCTCGATGGTGATAAAAGATACCAAAACAAATCAAACGGTTTCTGATACAGCACATACTAGTGTATTTAATTTACCAAGACGAATTGTACCCGATCAATATACCATAAGATATAATACGATAAACTTTTATGGGGTAATTATTTTTTGACTGACTATATTTAAAATGGATTTTCTCGATGGTGATAAAAGATACCAAAACAAATCAAACGGTTTCTGATACAGCACATACTAGTGTATTTAATTTACCAAGACGAATTGTACCCGATCAATATACCATAAGATATAATACGATAAACTTTTATGGGGTAATTATTTTTTGACTGACTATATTTAAAATTGATTTTCTCGATGGTGATAAAAGATACCAAAACAAATCAAACGGTTTCTGATACAGCACATACTAGTGTATTTAATTTACCAAGACGAATTGTACCCGATCAATATACCATAAGATATAATACGATAAACTTTTATGGGGTAATTATTTTTTGACTGACTATATTTAAAATTGATTTTCTCGATGGTGATAAAAGATACCAAAACAAATCAAACGGTTTCTGATACAGCACATACTAGTGTATTTAATTTACCAAGACGAATTGTACCCGATCAATATACCATAAGATATAATACGATAAACTTTTATGGGATAATTATTTTTTGACTGACTATATTTAAAATGGATTTTCTCGATGGTGATAAAAGATACCAAAACAAATCAAACGGTTTCTGATACAGCACATACTAGTGTATTTAATTTACCAAGACGAATTGTACCCGATCAATATACCATAAGATATAATACGATAAACTTTTATGGGGTAATTATTTTTTGACTGACTATATTTAAAATTGATTTTCTCGATGGTGATAAAAGATACCAAAACAAATCAAACGGTTTCTGATACAGCACATACTAGTGTATTTAATTTACCAAGACGAATTGTACCCGATCAATATACCATAAGATATAATACGATAAACTTTTATGGGGTAATTATTTTTTGACTGATATTTTTTGACTGACTATACAGCACATACTAGTGTATTTAATTTACCAAGACGAATTGTACCCGATCAATATACCATAAGATATAATACGATAAACTTTTATGGGATAATTATTTTTTGACTGACTATATTTAAAATGGATTTTCTCGATGGTGATAAAAGATACCAAAACAAATCAAACGGTTTCTGATACAGCACATACTAGTGTATTTAATTTACCAAGACGAATTGTACCCGATCAATATACCATAAGATATAATACGATAAACTTTTATGGGGTAATTATTTTTTGACTGACTATATTTAAAATTGATTTTCTCGATGGTGATAAAAGATACCAAAACAAATCAAACGGTTTCTGATACAGCACATACTAGTGTATTTAATTTACCAAGACGAATTGTACCCGATCAATATACCATAAGATATAATACGATAAACTTTTGTGGGGTAATTATTTTTTGACTGATTATATTTAAAATGGATTTTCTCGATGGTGATAAAAGATACCAAAACAAATCAAACGGTTTCTGATACAACACATACTAGTGTATTTAATTTACCAAGACGAATTGTACCCGATCAATATACCATAAGATATAATACGATAAACTTTTATGGGGTAATTATTTTTTGACTGACTATATTTAAAATGGATTTTCTCGATGGTGATAAAAGATACCAAAACAAATCAAACGGTTTCTGATACAGCACATACTAGTGTATTTAATTTACCAAGACGAATTGTACCCGATCAATATACCATAAGATATAATACGATAAACTTTTATGGGGTAATTATTTTTTGACTGACTATATTTAAAATTGATTTTCTCGATGGTGATAAAAGATACCAAAACAAATCAAACGGTTTCTGATACAGCACATACTAGTGTATTTAATTTACCAAGACGAATTGTACCCGATCAATATACCATAAGATATAATACGATAAACTTTTATGGGGTAATTATTTTTTGACTGACTATATTTAAAATTGATTTTCTCGATGGTGATAAAAGATACCAAAACAAATCAAACGGTTTCTGATACAGCACATACTAGTGTATTTAATTTACCAAGACGAATTGTACCCGATCAATATACCATAAGATATAATACGATAAACTTTTATGGGGTAATTATTTTTTGACTGACTATATTTAAAATGGATTTTCTCGATGGTGATAAAAGATACCAAAACAAATCAAACGGTTTCTGATACAGCACATACTAGTGTATTTAATTTACCAAGACGAATTGTACCCGATCAATATACCATAAGATATAATACGATAAACTTTTATGGGGTAATTATTTTTTGACTGACTATATTTAAAATTGATTTTCTCGATGGTGATAAAAGATACCAAAACAAATCAAACGATTTCTGATACAGCACATACTAGTGTATTTAATTTACCAAGACGAATTGTATCCGATCAATATACCATAAGATATAATACGATAAACTTTTATGGGGTAATTATTTTTTGACTGACTATATTTAAAATTGATTTTCTCGATGGTGATAAAAGATACCAAAACAAATCAAACGATTTCTGATACAGCACATACTAGTGTATTTAATTTACCAAGACGAATTGTATCCGATCAATATACCATAAGATATAATACGATAAACTTTTATGGGGTAATTATTTTTTGACTGACTATATTTAAAATTGATTTTCTCGATGGTGATAAAAGATACCAAAACAAATCAAACGATTTCTGATACAGCACATACTAGTGTATTTAATTTACCAAGACGAATTGTATCCGATCAATATACCATAAGATATAATACGATAAACTTTTATGGGGTAATTATTTTTTGACTGACTATATTTAAAATTGATTTTCTCGATGGTGATAAAAGATACCAAAACAAATCAAACGGTTTCTGATACAGCACATACTAGTGTATTTAATTTACCAAGACGAATTGTATCCGATCAATATACCATAAGATATAATACGATAAACTTTTATGGGGTAATTATTTTTTGACTGACTATATTTAAAATTGATTTTCTCGATGGTGATAAAAGATACCAAAACAAATCAAACGATTTCTGATACAGCACATACTAGTGTATTTAATTTACCAAGACGAATTGTATCCGATCAATATACCATAAGATATAATACGATAAACTTTTATGGGGTAATTATTTTTTGACTGACTATATTTAAAATTGATTTTCTCGATGGTGATAAAAGATACCAAAACAAATCAAACGATTTCTGATACAGCACATACTAGTGTATTTAATTTACCAAGACGAATTGTATCCGATCAATATACCATAAGATATAATACGATAAACTTTTATGGGGTAATTATTTTTTGACTGACTATATTTAAAATTGATTTTCTCGATGGTGATAAAAGATACCAAACAAATCAAACGATTTCTGATACAGCACATACTAGTGTATTTAATTTACCAAGACGAATTGTATCCGATCAATATACCATAAGATATAATACGATAAACTTTTATGGGGTAATTATTTTTTGACTGACTATATTTAAAATTGATTTTCTCGATGGTGTAAAAGATACCAAAACAAATCAAACGATTTCTGATACAGCACATACTAGTGTATTTAATTTACCAAGACGAATTGTATCCGATCAATATACCATAAGATATAATACGATAAACTTTTATGGGGTAATTATTTTTTGACTGACTATATTTAAAATTGATTTTCTCGATGGTGATAAAAGATACCAAAACAAATCAAACGATTTCTGATACAGCACATACTAGTGTATTTAATTTACCAAGACGAATTGTATCCGATCAATATACCATAAGATATAATACGATAAACTTTTATGGGGTTTTTACGATAAACTTTTATGGGGTTTCTGATACAGCACATACTAGTGTATTTAATTTACCAAGACGAATTGTACCCGATCAATATACCATAAGATATAATACGATAAACTTTTATGGGGTAATTATTTTTTGACTGACTATATTTAAAATTGATTTTCTCGATGGTGATAAAAGATACCAAAACAAATCAAACGGTTTCTGATACAGCACATACTAGTGTATTTAATTTACCAAGACGAATTGTACCCGATCAATATACCATAAGATATAATACGATAAACTTTTATGGGGTAATTATTTTTTGACTGACTATATTTAAAATGGATTTTCTCGATGGTGATAAAAGATACCAAAACAAATCAAACGGTTTCTGATACAGCACATACTAGTGTATTTAATTTACCAAGACGAATTGTACCCGATCAATATACCATAAGATATAATACGATAAACTTTTATGGGGTAATTATTTTTTGACTGACTATATTTAAAATGGATTTTCTCGATGGTGATAAAAGATACCAAAACAAATCAAACGGTTTCTGATACAGCACATAGTAGTGTATTTAATTTACCAAGACGAATTGTATCCGATCAATATACCATAAGATATAATACGATAAACTTTTATGGGGTAATTATTTTTTGACTGACTATATTTAAAATTGATTTTCTCGATGGTGATAAAAGATACCAAAACAAATCAAACGATTTCTGATACAGCACATACTAGTGTATTTAATTTACCAAGACGAATTGTATCCGATCAATATACCATAAGATATAATACGATAAACTTTTATGGGGTAATTATTTTTTGACTGACTATATTTAAAATTGATTTTCTCGATGGTGATAAAAGATACCAAAACAAATCAAACGATTTCTGATACAGCACATACTAGTGTATTTAATTTACCAAGACGAATTGTATCCGATCAATATACCATAAGATATAATACGATAAACTTTTATGGGGTAATTATTTTTTGACTGACTATATTTAAAATTGATTTTCTCGATGGTGATAAAAGATACCAAAACAAATCAAACGATTTCTGATACAGCACATACTAGTGTATTTAATTTACCAAGACGAATTGTATCCGATCAATATACCATAAGATATAATACGATAAACTTTTATGGGGTAATTATTTTTTGACTGACTATATTTAAAATTGATTTTCTCGATGGTGATAAAAGATACCAAAACAAATCAAACGATTTCTGATACAGCACATACTATTGTATTTAATTTACCAAGACGAATTGTATCCGATCAATATACCATAAGATATAATACGATAAACTTTTATGGGGTAATTATTTTTTGACTGACTATATTTAAAATTGATTTTCTCGATGGTGATAAAAGATACCAAAACAAATCAAACGATTTCTGATACAGCACATACTAGTGTATTTAATTTACCAAGACGAATTGTATCCGATCAATATACCATAAGATATAATACGATAAACTTTTATGGGGTAATTATTTTTTGACTGACTATATTTAAAATTGATTTTCTCGATGGTGATAAAAGATACCAAAACAAATCAAACGGTTTCTGATACAGCACATACTAGTGTATTTAATTTACCAAGACGAATTGTATCCGATCAATATACCATAAGATATAATACGATAAACTTTTATGGGGTTTTTACGATAAACTTTTATGGGGTTTCTGATACAGCACATACTAGTGTATTTAATTTACCAAGACGAATTGTACCCGATCAATATACCATAAGATATAATACGATAAACTTTTATGGGGTAATTATTTTTTGACTGACTATATTTAAAATTGATTTTCTCGATGGTGATAAAAGATACCAAAACAAATCAAACGGTTTCTGATACAGCACATACTAGTGTATTTAATTTACCAAGACGAATTGTACCCGATCAATATACCATAAGATATAATACGATAAACTTTTATGGGGTAATTATTTTTTGACTGACTATATTTAAAATGGATTTTCTCGATGGTGATAAAAGATACCAAAACAAATCAAACGGTTTCTGATACAGCACATACTAGTGTATTTAATTTACCAAGACGAATTTACCCGATCAATATACCATAAGATATAATACGATAAACTTTTATGGGGTAATTATTTTTTGACTGACTATATTTAAAATGGATTTTCTCGATGGTGATAAAAGATACCAAAACAAATCAAACGGTTTCTGATACAGCACATACTAGTGTATTTAATTTACCAAGACGAATTGTACCCGATCAATATACCATAAGATATAATACGATAAACTTTTATGGGGTAATTATTTTTGACTGACTATATTTAAAATTGATTTTCTCGATGGTGATAAAAGATACCAAAACAAATCAAACGATTTCTGATACAGCACATACTAGTGTATTTAATTTACCAAGACGAATTGTATCCGATCAATATACCATAAGATATAATACGATAAACTTTTATGGGGTAATTATTTTTTGACTGACTATATTTAAAATTGATTTTCTCGATGGTGATAAAAGATACCAAAACAAATCAAACGATTTCTGATACAGCACATACTAGTGTATTTAATTTACCAAGACGAATTGTATCCGATCAATATACCATAAGATATAATACGATAAACTTTTATGGGGTAATTATTTTTTGACTGACTATATTTAAAATTGATTTTCTCGATGGTGATAAAAGATACCAAAACAAATCAAACGATTTCTGATACAGCACATACTAGTGTATTTAATTTACCAAGACGAATTGTATCCGATCAATATACCATAAGATATAATACGATAAACTTTTATGGGGTAATTATTTTTTGACTGACTATATTTAAAATTGATTTTCTCGATGGTGATAAAAGATACCAAAACAAATCAAACGATTTCTGATACAGCACATACTAGTGTATTTAATTTACCAAGACGAATTGTATCCGATCAATATACCATAAGATATAATACGATAAACTTTTATGGGGTAATTATTTTTTGACTGACTATATTTAAAATTGATTTTCTCGATGGTGATAAAAGATACCAAAACAAATCAAACGGTTTCTGATACAGCACATACTAGTGTATTTAATTTACCAAGACGAATTGTATCCGATCAATATACCATAAGATATAATACGATAAACTTTTATGGGGTTTTTACGATAAACTTTTATGGGGTTTCTGATACAGCACATACTAGTGTATTTAATTTACCAAGACGAATTGTACCCGATCAATATACCATAAGATATAATACGATAAACTTTTATGGGGTAATTATTTTTTGACTGACTATATTTAAAATTGATTTTCTCGATGGTGATAAAAGATACCAAAACAAATCAAACGGTTTCTGATACAGCACATACTAGTGTATTTAATTTACCAAGACGAATTGTACCCGATCAATATACCATAAGATATAATACGATAAACTTTTATGGGGTAATTATTTTTTGACTGACTATATTTAAAATGGATTTTCTCGATGGTGATAAAAGATACCAAAACAAATCAAACGGTTTCTGATACAGCACATACTAGTGTATTTAATTTACCAAGACGAATTGTACCCGATCAATATACCATAAGATATAATACGATAAACTTTTATGGGGTAATTATTTTTTGACTGACTATATTTAAAATGGATTTTCTCGATGGTGATAAAAGATACCAAAACAAATCAAACGGTTTCTGATACAGCACATACTAGTGTATTTAATTTACCAAGACGAATTGTACCCGATCAATATACCATAAGATATAATACGATAAACTTTTATGGGGTAATTATTTTTTGACTGACTATATTTAAAATTGATTTTCTCGATGGTGATAAAAGATACCAAAACAAATCAAACGATTTCTGATACAGCACATACTAGTGTATTTAATTTACCAAGACGAATTGTATCCGATCAATATACCATAAGATATAATACGATAAACTTTTATGGGGTAATTATTTTTTGACTGACTATATTTAAAATTGATTTTCTCGATGGTGATAAAAGATACCAAAACAAATCAAACGGTTTCTGATACAGCACATACTAGTGTATTTAATTTACCAAGACGAATTGTACCCGATCAATATACCATAAGATATAATACGATAAACTTTTATGGGGTAATTATTTTTTGACTGACTATATTTAAAATGGATTTTCTCGATGGTGATAAAAGATACCAAAACAAATTAAACGGTATCTGAAACAGCACTTACTAGTGTATTTAATTTACCAAGACGAATTGTACCCGATCAATATACCATAAGATATAATACGATAAACTTTTATGGGGTAATTATTTTTTGACTGACTATATTTAAAATTGATTTTCTCGATGGTGATAAAAGATACCAAAACAAATCAAACGGTTTCTGATACAGCACATACTAGTGTATTTAATTTACCAAGACGAATTGTACCCGATCAATATACCATAAGATATAATACGATAAACTTTTATGGGGTAATTATTTTTTGACTGACTATATTTAAAATGGATTTTCTCGATGGTGATAAAAGATACCAAAACAAATCAAACGGTTTCTGATACAGCACATACTAGTGTATTTAATTTACCAAGACGAATTGTACCCGATCAATATACCATAAGATATAATACGATAAACTTTTATGGGGTAATTATTTTTTGACTGACTATATTTAAAATGGATTTTCTCGATGGTGATAAAAGATACCAAAACAAATCAAACGGTTTCTGATACAGCACATACTAGTGTATTTAATTTACCAAGAAGAATTGTACCCGATCAATATACCATAAGATATAATACGATAAACTTTTATGGGGTAATTATTTTTTGACTGACTATATTTAAAATGGATTTTCTCGATGGTGATAAAAGATACCAAAACAAATCAAACGATTTCTGATACAGCACATACTAGTGTATTTAATTTACCAAGACGAATTGTATCCGATCAATATACCATAAGATATAATACGATAAACTTTTATGGGGTAATTATTTTTTGACTGACTATATTTAAAATGGATTTTCTCGATGGTGATAAAAGATACCAAAACAAATCAAACGGTTTCTGATACAGCACATACTAGTGTATTTAATTTACCAAGACGAATTGTACCCGATCAATATACCATAAGATATAATACGATAAACTTTTATGGGGTAATTATTTTTTGACTGACTATATTTAAAATGGATTTTCTCGATGGTGATAAAAGATACCAAAACAAATCAAACGGTTTCTGATACAGCACATACTAGTGTATTTAATTTACCAAGACGAATTGTACCCGATCAATTTACCATAAGATATAATACGATAAACTTTTATGGGGTAATTATTTTTTGACTGACTATATTTAAAATTGATTTTCTCGATGGTGATAAAAGATACCAAAACAAATCAAACGGTTTCTGATACAGCACATACTAGTGTATTTAATTTACCAAGACGAATTGTACCCGATCAATATACCATAAGATATAATACGATAAACTTTTATGGGGTAATTATTTTTTGACTGACTATATTTAAAATGGATTTTCTCGATGGTGATAAAAGATACCAAAACAAATCAAACGGTTTCTGATACAGCACATACTAGTGTATTTAATTTACCAAGACGAATTGTACCCGATCAATATACCATAAGATATAATACGATAAACTTTTATGGGGTAATTATTTTTTGACTGACTATATTTAAAATTGATTTTCTCGATGGTGATAAAAGATACAAAATAATATCAAACGATTTCTGATACAGCACATACTAGTGTATTTAATTTACCAAGACGAATTGTATCCGATCAATATACCATAAGATATAATACGATAAACTTTTATGGGGTAATTATTTTTTGACTGACTATATTTAAAATGGATTTTCTCGATGGTGATAAAAGATACCAAAACAAATCAAACGGTTTCTGATACAGCACATACTAGTGTATTTAATTTACCAAGACGAATTGTACCCGATCAATTTACCATAAGATATAATACGATAAACTTTTATGGGGTAATTATTTTTTGACTGACTATATTTAAAATTGATTTTCTCGATGGTGATAAAAGATACCAAAACAAATCAAACGGTTTCTGATACAGCACATACTAGTGTATTTAATTTACCAAGACGAATTGTACCCGATCAATATACCATAAGATATAATACGATAAACTTTTATGGGGTAATTATTTTTTGACTGACTATATTTAAAATTGATTTTCTCGATGGTGATAAAAGATACCAAAACAAATCAAACGGTTTCTGATACAGCACATACTAGTGTATTTAATTTACCAAGACGAATTGTACCCGATCAATATACCATAAGATATAATACGATAAACTTTTATGGGGTAATTATTTTTTGACTGACTATATTTAAAATGGATTTTCTCGATGGTGATAAAAGATACCAAAACAAATTAAACGGTATCTGAAACAGCACTTACTAGTGTATTTAATTTACCAAGACGAATTGTACCCGATCAATATACCATAAGATATAATACGATAAACTTTTATGGGGTAATTATTTTTTGACTGACTATATTTAAAATGGATTTTCTCGATGGTGATAAAAGATACCAAAACAAATCAAACGGTTTCTGATACAGCACATACTAGTGTATTTAATTTACCAAGAAGAATTGTACCCGATCAATATACCATAAGATATAATACGATAAACTTTTATGGGGTAATTATTTTTTGACTGACTATATTTAAAATGGATTTTCTCGATGGTGATAAAAGATACCAAAACAAATCAAACGATTTCTGATACAGCACATACTAGTGTATTTAATTTACCAAGACGAATTGTATCCGATCAATATACCATAAGATATAATACGATAAACTTTTATGGGGTAATTATTTTTTGACTGACTATATTTAAAATGGATTTTCTCGATGGTGATAAAAGATACCAAAACAAATCAAACGGTTTCTGATACAGCACATACTAGTGTATTTAATTTACCAAGACGAATTGTACCCGATCAATATACCATAAGATATAATACGATAAACTTTTATGGGGTAATTATTTTTGACTGACTATATTTAAAATGGATTTTCTCGATGGTGATAAAAGATACCAAAACAAATCAAACGGTTTCTGATACAGCACATACTAGTGTATTTAATTTACCAAGACGAATTGTACCCGATCAATTTACCATAAGATATAATACGATAAACTTTTATGGGGTAATTATTTTTGACTGACTATATTTAAAATTGATTTTCTCGATGGTGATAAAAGATACCAAAACAAATCAAACGGTTTCTGATACAGCACATACTAGTGTATTTAATTTACCAAGACGAATTGTACCCGATCAATATACCATAAGATATAATACGATAAACTTTTATGGGGTAATTATTTTTTGACTGACTATATTTAAAATTGATTTTCTCGATGGTGATAAAAGATACCAAAACAAATCAAACGGTTTCTGATACAGCACATACTAGTGTATTTAATTTACCAAGACGAATTGTACCCGATCAATATACCATAAGATATAATACGATAAACTTTTATGGGGTAATTATTTTTGACTGACTATATTTAAAATGGATTTTCTCGATGGTGATAAAAGATACCAAAACAAATTAAACGGTATCTGAAACAGCACTTACTAGTGTATTTAATTTACCAAGACGAATTGTACCCGATCAATATACCATAAGATATAATACGATAAACTTTTATGGGGTAATTATTTTTTGACTGACTATATTTAAAATTGATTTTCTCGATGGTGATAAAAGATACCAAAACAAATCAAACGGTTTCTGATACAGCACATACTAGTGTATTTAATTTACCAAGACGAATTGTACCCGATCAATATACCATAAGATATAATACGATAAACTTTTATGGGGTAATTATTTTTTGACTGACTATATTTAAAATGGATTTTCTCGATGGTGATAAAAGATACCAAAACAAATCAAACGGTTTCTGATACAGCACATACTAGTGTATTTAATTTACCAAGACGAATTGTACCCGATCAATATACCATAAGATATAATACGATAAACTTTTATGGGGTAATTATTTTTTGACTGACTATATTTAAAATGGATTTTCTCGATGGTGATAAAAGATACCAAAACAAATCAAACGGTTTCTGATACAGCACATACTAGTGTATTTAATTTACCAAGACGAATTGTACCCGATCAATATACCATAAGATATAATACGATAAACTTTTATGGGGTAATTATTTTTTGACTGACTATATTTAAAATTGATTTTCTCGATGGTGATAAAAGATACCAAAACAAATCAAACGATTTCTGATACAGCACATACTAGTGTATTTAATTTACCAAGACGAATTGTATCCGATCAATATACCATAAGATATAATACGATAAACTTTTATGGGGTAATTATTTTTTGACTGACTATATTTAAAATTGATTTTCTCGATGGTGATAAAAGATACCAAAACAAATCAAACGGTTTCTGATACAGCACATACTAGTGTATTTAATTTACCAAGACGAATTGTACCCGATCAATATACCATAAGATATAATACGATAAACTTTTATGGGGTAATTATTTTTTGACTGACTATATTTAAAATGGATTTTCTCGATGGTGATAAAAGATACCAAAACAAATCAAACGGTTTCTGATACAGCACATACTAGTGTATTTAATTTACCAAGACGAATTGTACCCGATCAATATACCATAAGATATAATACGATAAACTTTTATGGGGTAATTATTTTGACTGACTATATTTAAAATTGATTTTCTCGATGGTGATAAAAGATACCAAAACAAATCAAACGGTTTCTGATACAGCACATACTAGTGTATTTAATTTACCAAGACGAATTGTACCCGATCAATATACCATAAGATATAATACGATAAACTTTTATGGGGTAATTATTTTTTGACTGACTATATTTAAAATGGATTTTCTCGATGGTGATAAAAGATACCAAAACATATCAAACGGTTTCTGAACAGCACATACTAGTGTATTTAATTTACCAAGACGAATTGTACCCGATCAATATACCATAAGATATAATACGATAAACTTTTATGGGGTAATTATTTTTTGACTGACTATATTTAAAATTGATTTTCTCGATGGTGATAAAAGATACCAAAACAAATCAAACGATTTCTGATACAGCACATACTAGTGTATTTAATTTACCAAGACGAATTGTATCCGATCAATATACCATAAGATATAATACGATAAACTTTTATGGGGTAATTATTTTTGACTGACTATATTTAAAATTGATTTTCTCGATGGTGATAAAAGATACCAAAACAAATCAAACGGTTTCTGATACAGCACATACTAGTGTATTTAATTTACCAAGACGAATTGTACCCGATCAATATACCATAAGATATAATACGATAAACTTTTATGGGGTAATTATTTTTTGACTGACTATATTTAAAATGGATTTTCTCGATGGTGATAAAAGATACCAAAACATATCAAACGGTTTCTGAACAGCACATACTAGTGTATTTAATTTACCAAGACGAATTGTACCCGATCAATATACCATAAGATATAATACGATAAACTTTTATGGGGTAATTATTTTTTGACTGACTATATTTAAAATTGATTTTCTCGATGGTGATAAAAGATACCAAAACAAATCAAACGATTTCTGATACAGCACATACTAGTGTATTTATTTACCAAGACGAATTGTATCCGATCAATATACCATAAGATATAATACGATAAACTTTTATGGGGTAATTATTTTTTGACTGACTATATTTAAAATTGATTTTCTCGATGGTGATAAAAGATACCAAAACAAATCAAACGGTTTCTGATACAGCACATACTAGTGTATTTAATTTACCAAGACGAATTGTACCCGATCAATATACCATAAGATATAATACGATAAACTTTTATGGGGTAATTATTTTTTGACTGACTATATTTAAAATGGATTTTCTCGATGGTGATAAAAGATACCAAAACAAATCAAACGGTTTCTGATACAGCACATACTAGTGTATTTAATTTACCAAGACGAATTGTACCCGATCAATATACCATAAGATATAATACGATAAACTTTTATGGGGTAATTATTTTTTGACTGACTATATTTAAAATTGATTTTCTCGATGGTGATAAAAGATACCAAAACAAATCAAACGGTTTCTGATACAGCACATACTAGTGTATTTAATTTACCAAGACGAATTGTACCCGATCAATATACCATAAGATATAATACGATAAACTTTTATGGGGTAATTATTTTTTGACTGACTATATTTAAAATTGATTTTCTCGATGGTGATAAAAGATACCAAAACAAATCAAACGGTTTCTGATACAGCACATACTAGTGTATTTAATTTACCAAGACGAATTGTACCCGATCAATATACCATAAGATATAATACGATAAACTTTTATGGGGTAATTATTTTTTGACTGACTATATTTAAAATGGATTTTCTCGATGGTGATAAAAGATACCAAAACATATCAAACGGTTTCTGAACAGCACATACTAGTGTATTTAATTTACCAAGACGAATTGTACCCGATCAATATACCATAAGATATAATACGATAAACTTTTATGGGGTAATTATTTTTTGACTGACTATATTTAAAATTGATTTTCTCGATGGTGATAAAAGATACCAAAACAAATCAAACGATTTCTGATACAGCACATACTAGTGTATTTAATTTACCAAGACGAATTGTATCCGATCAATATACCATAAGATATAATACGATAAACTTTTATGGGGTAATTATTTTTTGACTGACTATATTTAAAATTGATTTTCTCGATGGTGATAAAAGATACCAAAACAAATCAAACGGTTTCTGATACAGCACATACTAGTGTATTTAATTTACCAAGACGAATTGTATCCGATCAATATACCATAAGATATAATACGATAAACTTTTATGGGGTAATTATTTTTTGACTGACTATATTTAAAATGGATTTTCTCGATGGTGATAAAAGATACCAAAACAAATCAAACGATTTCTGATACAGCACATACTAGTGTATTTAATTTACCAAGACGAATTGTATCCGATCAATATACCATAAGATATAATACGATAAACTTTTATGGGGTAATTATTTTTTGACTGACTATATTTAAAATTGATTTTCTCGATGGTGATAAAAGATACCAAAACAAATCAAACGGTTTCTGATACAGCACATACTAGTGTATTTAATTTACCAAGACGAATTGTACCCGATCAATATACCATAAGATATAATACGATAAACTTTTATGGGGTAATTATTTTTTGACTGACTATATTTAAAATTGATTTTCTCGATGGTGATAAAAGATACCAAAACAAATCAAACGGTTTCTGATACAGCACATACTAGTGTATTTAATTTACCAAGACGAATTGTACCCGATCAATATACCATAAGATATAATACGATAAACTTTTATGGGGTAATTATTTTTTGACTGACTATATTTAAAATTGATTTCTCGATGGTGATAAAAGATACCAAAACAAACCAAACGGTTTCTGATACAGCACATACTAGTGTATTTAATTTACCAAGACGAATTGTATCCGATCAATATACCATAAGATATAATACGATAAACTTTTATGGGGTAATTATTTTTTGACTGACTATATTTAAAATTGATTTTCTCGATGGTGATAAAAGATACCAAAACAAATCAAACGGTTTCTGATACAGCACATACTAGTGTATTTAATTTACCAAGACGAATTGTACCCGATCAATATACCATAAGATATAATACGATAAACTTTTATGGGGTAATTATTTTTTGACTGACTATATTTAAAATTGATTTTCTCGATGGTGATAAAAGATACCAAAACAAACCAACGGTTTCTGATACAGCACATACTAGTGTATTTAATTTACCAAGACGAATTGTACCCGATCAATATACCATAAGATATAATACGATAAACTTTTATGGGGTAATTATTTTTTGACTGACTATATTAAAATGGATTTTCTCGATGGTGATAAAAGATACCAAAACAAATCAAACGGTTTCTGATACAGCACATACTAGTGTATTTAATTTACCAAGACGAATTGTACCCGATCAATATACCATAAGATATAATACGATAAACTTTTATGGGGTAATTATTTTTTGACTGACTATATTTAAAATTGATTTTCTCGATGGTGATAAAAGATACCAAAACAAATCAAACGGTTTCTGATACAGCACATACTAGTGTATTTAATTTACCAAGACGAATTGTACCCGATCAATATACCATAAGATATAATACGATAAACTTTTATGGGGTAATTATTTTTTGACTGACTATATTTAAAATGGATTTTCTCGATGGTGATAAAAGATACCAAAACAAATCAAACGGTTTCTGATACAGCACATACTAGTGTATTTAATTTACCAAGACGAATTGTACCCGATCAATATACCATAAGATATAATACGATAAACTTTTATGGGGTAATTATTTTTTGACTGACTATATTTAAAATGGATTTTCTCGATGGTGATAAAAGATACCAAACAAATCAAACGGTTTCTGATACAGCACATACTAGTGTATTTAATTTACCAAGACGAATTGTACCCGATCAATATACCATAAGATATAATACGATAAACTTTTATGGGGTAATTATTTTTGACTGACTATATTTAAAATTGATTTTCTCGATGGTGATAAAAGATACCAAAACAAATCAAACGGTTTCTGATACAGCACATACTAGTGTATTTAATTTACCAAGACGAATTGTATCCGATCAATATACCATAAGATATAATACGATAAACTTTTATGGGGTAATTATTTTTTGACTGACTATATTTAAAATTGATTTTCTCGATGGTGATAAAAGATACCAAAACAAATCAACGGTTTCTGATACAGCACATACTAGTGTATTTAATTTACCAAGACGAATTGTACCCGATCAATATACCATAAGATATAATACGATAAACTTTTATGGGGTAATTATTTTTTGACTGACTATATTTAAAATTGATTTTCTCGATGGTGATAAAAGATACCAAAACAAATCAAACGATTTCTGATACAGCACATACTAGTGTATTTAATTTACCAAGACGAATTGTATCGATCAATATACCATAAGATATAATACGATAAACTTTTATGGGGTAATTATTTTTTGACTGACTATATTTAAAATTGATTTTCTCGATGGTGATAAAAGATACCAAAACAAATCAAACGGTTTCTGATACAGCACATACTAGTGTATTTAATTATCAAGACGAATTGTATCCGATCAATATACCATAAGATATAATACGATAAACTTTTATGGGGTAATTATTTTTTGACTGACTATATTTAAAATTGATTTTCTCGATGGTGATAAAAGATACCAAAACAAATCAAACGGTTTCTGATACAGAACATACTAGTGTATTTAATTTACCAAGACGAATTGTACCCGATCAATATACCATAAGATATAATACGATAAACTTTTATGGGGTAATTATTTTTTGACTGACTATATTTAAAATTGATTTTCTCGATGGTGATAAAAGATACCAAAACAAATCAAACGGTTTCTGATACAGCACATACTAGTGTATTTAATTTACCAAGACGAATTGTACCCGATCAATATACCATAAGATATAATACGATAAACTTTTATGGGGTAATTATTTTTTGACTGACTATATTTAAAATGGATTTTCTCGATGGTGATAAAAGATACCAAAACAAATCAAACGGTTTCTGATACAGCACATACTAGTGTATTTAATTTACCAAGACGAATTGTACCCGATCAATATACCATAAGATATAATACGATAAAATTTTATGGGGTAATTATTTTTTGACTGACTATATTTAAAATTGATTTTCTCGATGGTGATAAAAGATACCAAAACAAATCAAACGGTTTCTGATACAGAACATACTAGTGTATTTAATTTACCAAGACGAATTGTACCCGATCAATATACCATAAGATATAATACGATAAACTTTTATGGGGTAATTATTTTTTGACTGACTATATTTAAAATTGATTTTCTCGATGGTGATAAAAGATACCAAAACAAATCAAACGGTTTCTGAACAGCAGAGTCTCGTGCTTTTTATTTACCAAGACGAATTGTACCCGATCAATATACCATAAGATATAATACGATAAACTTTTATGGGGTAATTATTTTTGACTGACTATATTTAAAATGGATTTCTCGATGGTGATAAAAGATACCAAAACAAATCAAACGGTATCTGATACAGCACATTCTAGTGTATTTAATTTACCAAGACGAATTGTACCCGATCAATATACCATAAGATATAATACGATAAACTTTTATGGGGTAATTATTTTTTGACTGACTATATTTAAAATTGATTTTCTCGATGTGGTAAAAAGAGCCCATATCATATCAAGAGTTTTCTGATACAGCAGATACTAGTGTATTTAATTTACCAAG